>JAVSBV010121865.1:17500-33644 GCA_033117975.1 Parotocinclus spilosoma | reverse complement strand
AATCAGCATAACAATGGAAGTGAAACGTTGAATGAATTTGTTAGCATTTGGTATGTTTCCTTTTTGGGTGTAAGTATATGTTTAACAGTATGCACAAACTCTGATGATCCACGTTATCCAGCATCCACAACATGTGATGTTTCTGAATGCGTCTCTTTCGCTGTCTTCATGTGCCAGCATCAGTACGAAAGAATTTTGTCTAAGCTCTTCATTAACAGAAGAGCTTATAATAATACGAAATAGCATCAGAAACACTGTTCATCAACCTCCAGTCTCTCCTCACAAATCCCACCGATGTGTATTTGTGTTGTGAGAGTACAAAGTCAATGTCAGATTTATTTCTGTAGCGTTTTTTAGAACAGATTGTCTGTTCTAAAAGTCTCAAAGCAGCTTTACAACTATCCAGGAACACAGCACCAAATTAGGCAGCCTATGGAGACAGTGGCAAGAAATGCCTAAACATGATGAGGGGAAAAACCTTGGGAGCACCAAGGATGTTATATTGTAAGAAAGAAACATAGTGACCTAAATAATCTATTTATAATAATAATTTGAAGCTAAATAGAAGAATTACAGTGGAGAATAAAACAAAAAGGAAATGTGAATTAACTAATAAAGGTAATGAAATAGATTATTTTGGCGTCATTTCATTTAGTAAACAGAGTCACTGTAGGTTCTTGGTTCTCCTGGCAGGTACCAGTTTTGGAATGACACTGTCTCTTTTAACTAGTTCTTGAAGCCAAAACTGCAACAGTTTGATCCAGAATGTTCTTTACCTAATACAAAGTGTGTAACAGTGCGTGTGTGTCCCAGACTACTCTGTATTCAAAGTGTGTATGAGACTTGACTTACATCATCGCCCATCCGCCTGGCCTGTATGGAGATTGGCTAGGTCGTAATGTTGCTCTGGCCAATCAGAAGCCCTAAAGGTGACCACTGAGAGGTACAGGACACACAGAAATGCCAGTATCCAAGCAACGTTCTGCCAGCATCAGATCAAACCTGATGGGAAAAATCGGTATTCAGGATTTGAAGATGGTAAAGCTGTCCTTTGAAATGGAAATGCAAATCTTAGATGTACGAGCCAGAAAGACTTAACCTACCTGAATCTTCAGACTGTCTGTACAACCCCATCTGACGGGTAAAACGCAGTAAAGCAGTAATTACTGCATCAGCATTAGCATTTACAGGCTGCAGACGCTATATAATGAGATCCACAAACATTTATGGTTTAGTTTCTCTACAGGATTCTTCTTTAAGCATCTTAAGTGGATTCTTGTTGCCACCATTGCCTCTGGTTGCTCATTAAGGATCTAGATCTCAGTAAAGCACTTTATGAATAGATTTTTATTAGACACATTTACATTGTTGGTACAGCCTGTGGGTTTATATTGGGAAACTTTAGGTCATTTCATACCATGCACAATGTGTCCAGTGTGAGTTTCATGTGCAAATGCTTTTCAATTCACTCGTCAATTGGCTTGTCGATGAACATTATCCGAATGAATTTGTGATTTATTCAGACAGTAGTTCATCTAAATGAAGCCATTAATCTGTACGATTCATCGTTTCTGAGCTGGCATGACTTTTTCAGTGTTGGTTATGCGTTAGTTGTTTAATCATTCACTGGATTTGATCACAGCTGGATATCATAAAACCTTGTTGTGTAAGTAATCGGAATTAAGCTTTACTGCAGTGTTGTAAAATAAAGTCTCATCACACCACCTTTATTGTTAATCTAACAGCTGTGCAGTAGGTTTTATATTTTATATGAGTTTAAGGATTCAATATCTGCCTTACTACAGCTCTTCTGTCAGTGTGTGTTTCAGGTTATTACACATTTCTGAGCAATTGCTTTATAACTTTTCAAAGCTGCATCAAAATCTGACCTTAGATAGGGATCGAATACCTGACCCAGATTATTCAACAACTGGCCTGATTGTTATTCTTCTCAGTAGATCTATTTTATGATAACATATTTAGCCTACAGCCAAGGAACACCATCTCAAGAAAACCTTGTTAAAGGTTGGTTTAGATCAGTATTTCTTAAACCTGGTCCAGAAGCCTTAACGCTCTGTACAGTTTAGTGTTTTCTCTGCTTCCAACACATCTGATCTAACTACTCAGCTTATTAAAAAGCCCATTACTGAATTAAAATGGGTAGGTTTAAACAGGAAAAAAAAACATTTAAATGTGGAGAGCAGGGGGTCTCCAGGACCAGGACTGAGAAACACTGGGTTAAACAAAAGGCAGTAAGAAAGAAACAGAATGAAAAGCAGGGTTTTCAGTGTTGGTGTTGTGTGCTCAGTTGTTGGATGAAGAGGTGACAGTGAGAACCTACATCTTTAAGAGAACCAAGGGTGATCTGGTTATGAAAACATAGAAGGTTCTCAATGGTATTTTGAGTTAATTCATTTTAACACTGGACAAAGTAAAGCGTAATATTTGGCAACTTTCTGGGTGATCCATAAGGGTTTCTGTAAGGTTTTAACTTCCAAGACCAAAAAAACTGAGAGTACTAATGAAAATGCATTAGTTTGCTCTAAATATTGCACAGGAGAGTGTGGGACTTTACTCCATATCACTTGGCCGAGGTCATTCATTCATTCATTATCTTAGTCAGGGTCACAGAAGAACCAATGCCCAGCCGACAGCACAGGGCGCGAGGCAGGGACAACCCTTAACAGGGCGCCAATCAATCATAGGGCACACATAAATTGACACAATTTGGAAACTTAAGTTAGCCTTTGGAATTTAGTGGAATGTGGAATGAGTATCCGGAGAAAACCCACGCAAGCATGGGGAGAACATGCAAACTCCACACAGGTGAAGCTGTGAGATGGCAATGCTAACCACTACAAAACTGTGCTGTCCCTGGCTGGGGTCAGTAATTCAACATTTTGAGTACTTATGTGTATTATCAGATTCCCATTGTAGGTCAAATATCATAAATTGTACTATTTTAAAACAGAACAATCCTGCCTTTCAGGATTCCCCAACTGCCCTTAGACCTGTACCTGTTGCACTGCAGGTGTATTTTAAAGGATTACACCCATGACCCAACAAGTTCCCTTAAACATTCAGCAGCTGTACCTATAGGTCTCTATTTAAGGATTCAACAACTTCTAATAATTCAGCAGTCTTATAATAATGATAATAAATCATACCCATTTCTGTTTGCAAGTCTGCATTCACTGTTAATGCAGGAACATTGAGCCAGTCATCTACTTACTCTCACAATCTAAATCTCACAATCTGACAGACCATCAGGACACCCCAGGCCTTTCCATCTGCGCATGCAACTCCAATAACAGCAGCCTACACATAGCTGGGTATGATAAGCGAGGCTGACTGAGTCAGAATGTGTTCGAGGCGCTACTCTGTCGTCATGTTGTTCTCACATCGTCAGCAGAACTTCATTCCGTACATTCCACTCTGTTTTGTCTCTGGACCGGACATTTTGTTAATCCAGTCATTTTGTGAGTCTTTCTTAATGTGATGGACACAATGTAGGTGTAAAATTGTAGAAACAGTTCTAAAACTATTGTGAGCTATAACATAATGGACAATTTCACACTGCCATGAGCAGACTAGGGAGGTGTGGCATGAAGAGTAAAAATATTGTAGCGGATTATAATTGATTGTTACAATATGCTGTATTTATATACAGACAGACAAACAACTAGTCACCTGTTATTGAAACGTACCTAAAAGCATGAAGTAACTCCACGGATTCAATGGGAATTTCCTGTACACTGGGATTTCCGTGTGACCTTATCTTTTTTGCCAATAATTATTTTATGCATGTGTAAGCTTACTGATATATATGTAATAAAGAGAGATTGTATGTTCTGTGGGTATGCTGCTGTCATCATACATTTTGAAATCCAATGTCCATTGGGCTTTATAGATAATCCAGTGATTAGACAGGCAAAATTTTTTAAAGCAGTTCTGCTTTAATTACTAAAACATTTATTTTATTTTTATCATTATAAATAATAATACAAAAATAATAATAATAATAATAATAATAATAAGGTCAGCATCAATGGCTATATACAAGAAACGGGTAAGGTTACAAGCGCTCCCGACAATATAGAGAAAACCAAATTAAGCTAACGCATGGCTTTGGAATGTGGGAGGACATTGGAGTACCCAGAGAAAGATCAAATGTGAGGAGAACATGCTAACTCCACACTGGCAAATCCACACAGGAAGAGGCCAGACTCAGGATCAAACTTGGGATCTCTGCAACTGTGAGAGGGCAAGAAAGCTTTCACCACAGTTACACCCTTTTAGATCCTAAATAAATACCTAGTTGTACCTACGAATAGTTAATTTGAGCAATTTGGCAGACACCCTTATATAGACTGACTTACTGAAATGCTATTTATTCTCCTCAGTAGATATATTTCACACTAAAATAAATAGCCTACAGCCCAGAAGCTCCACCTCAATAAAACAGTTTTAGGCGTTAGGAGGTTTAGACAAAAATAAAAATAAAAAACACAACAATAATATGAAGTGATTAAAACGCTGTTTTTGCAGTGTTAGAGGTGTTCGTTCACTTTTTTAAGGATTACCTGCGTATGAGAATGGGAGAGTCAGAAATGTTTGTCTTTATATTTTGAGTAGTGCCTCCAACTGTACTGTGGACTACGTCCTCCCCGTGTCCGCATGGGTTTACTCTGGACAATCCAGTTTCCTCCCCCAGTGTGAGTTTGTGTGTGCTGACAGGGTGCCAATGATGGATTGGCCCCCTGCCAAGAGTCGTCCCTACCATGCACCCGGTGCCTCTGGTCTTCTTCTGACAAGAAAATTAATAATAATAATTATTATTGATTAAGTTAGACCATAAGAAATATGGTGATGACCAAAAATGTAAGACTACCAATGACCATAGATTGAAAATTGATTGATCATGTTTTTAATCAGTGTTTTTCAGTCTTGATGATATAACAAATTGACTGTATTAGTATTTGGTATGTTGCCCTTTTTGCTGTAATAATTGCATGTGCTTAAGTTGGCATGGACTCCAAGTGGACCCAAAAAATATAATGATCCATGTTTTCTGGGCATTGGGTATTTCGTAATATTTTGAAGAACATCTTCTAATGTTACTGAATGTTTGGTTTTCTTTGTTTTTGAGTGCCCCCATACATTTTCAGTGGAATTTAGGCCAGGTTAAAGCCCATGACAGTCATCACTCTTAATCTTTAATTTGGTCTTCATCTAGTTGAGGTTTCATTTTCTCTCTACAGTATGAATACGTATCTATGAAGATCCAAACAAGCAGTCTCATGAGTGCTCTCAGACATTCAAACCCAACTGTATGTCATTCACAGGGTGCTACGGGTACTCTGGGTCCCAGCAACACCTTTTCTAACATGCAGACATAACTGATTGTATCTGAGGGAGGGGAGGCCAGTCAGGGGATCATTTTCTGCTGGATTACCCCTTTAGGATATGTCATACATTTGTTTCCTGTAAAAGGCATAATCTTTTTTTTATTTAAAAACCAATAAAGGCTGTAGATTTTGTACAAGCCTCTACATTAAAATAATGGAACACTTGCTTTAAGATACTGGTCTATATTTATTATGTAATAGCCATTCAGGAAGTGCAGCCATCTGCTGAATTTCTAAAACAGTAAAAATGATCAAAGCATATACATTTAGTATAAAACATCACTTCCTTATTGTATGAAGGGAGAGGAAATATCGGGAGATCAATCCTCTTCACACAGCCTCCTCCAGCTACACTATCATAGTACTGACCAAACGCTTAATGACTTCCTAATACACACACACACACACACACACACACACATTAAACAGGGAGACAGTGTGTCTCCTCTCCTGTCTCTTTTATGGCATTCCAGGCCTGAGCTTGTCTAAAATAGCCAAGCTTGTTCTGCACAGGAAGTGGGGTGTGTGTTCACAGGAAGAGGCAGACAGGAGCTGGAGACAGCAGTCTGCTCTGCTCTGCTT
Organism: Parotocinclus spilosoma; assembly: GCA_033117975.1. Taxonomy (NCBI): domain Eukaryota; kingdom Metazoa; phylum Chordata; class Actinopteri; order Siluriformes; family Loricariidae; genus Parotocinclus; species Parotocinclus spilosoma. Next base: position 27,654 of record JAVSBV010121865.1, on the reverse strand, counting down.
TGCTTAGCTCAGGGTCAGGGTTCACACACAACTCTGCAAGGCAGGAAACACACACACAAAAACTATGCCCTCACATGATTAAGTAGTACAAAGAGGTAGAGATAATAATAATGAAAGTAATGCATCTTCCCATTGTCCATTTGAAACAGTCCCATACCATGACAAGAGAGCCACTATTTTAACAACATGCCAGCTCATGTAAAAATTGTGCACCCTTGGTCAAATGACTGTGGTAGCCTAGCGGTTAAGATACTGGGCTCTGGACCTAGTGGTCCAGGGTTCAAATCCCACCTCTGCCAAACTGCCACAATTGGGTCCTTAAGCAAGGCCCTTAACCCACCAATGCTTGAATTGTAAGTTGCTCTGGATAAGGGCGTCTGCTAAATGCCATAAATATAAATGACATGTTTTTATTCATGTTCTAAATGACACAACCTATATAAAGAATAAGCTTAAATCAATTTATTTTTTGCAATTTTAATTAACCAGGGCTTGTGGAGCTGTTGGCATAGCAGCACTAACAACTGTGCCCCTGCGCTCTCTTCACAAAATCAAAGCACACACACACACACACACACACACACTCTTTCTCTATATATCTCCCTTTTTTCCTGAGTCGAAGTTCCTGGATTCATCCCTTAGTGTCTTGGTTTCCATATTTAGCTCTTTGTCATTGTTCAGTGAGTCTCTACTGATAGGCGCCGGAGTTTCCAACATGATTAAGACGATTCTTCAGAAAAAAGAGACTCTGACAGAGGCCATGACCTGGAGAACAGCAGGCAAGAAGAACTAAGAATACCATTTAGTGTCATTGTAGTTTCTGAACTTTTAAGCTGAGTGATCCAGAGTACGCCCATACCCTTCTTCATTTAAAGTAAAGTCACTCTAGTGTTGTATTCAAAACCTCTAAAGCTTATAAACTATAAACTTGCACACTTGCAATCTAAACTTTAGGCTGCATAAAATAAAACGTGTCCATTGATTGGCTACTGCATAAGAAGAATAGTAACTTATTTTTCCCTGGTAGCAAATCTCAGTGTAGTTCAGTCCAGCTTATAATTAATGTTGCTATTATAATTAATGGGACTGATTGACCGAGTCTAGTTCAGGTCGAGACAAAGACGAGACCAAGACTGGATGTGATTACTAAGATATTTGAGTCACACAAAACGTGACTAAAAATGATTAGATAAGTATTGCTAACATATCATATTATATACTTTTATTTAACACACTACAGTTTTTCTTTCTCAAATAAATCTTGCTTTTGCAACGTTTTTACCCTGAAATAATTACATAAATAAAACTAACAGTCAGAAACACTGGCCCTGGAATTAATTTCCTGGCTTTTAATTTTACTTCTTAAAAGTAAAAGAGTAAAGATAACACAATAAGCTTCTAAATGAACATTTAAATATATATTTTTGCTTTTAGTTCTCAAGGATTCAAATTTATAGGTGTTTATTTACATTTTTTAGTGACCTGGTCCACTGAAAGAAATGCAAAACCACATTACTTTTCTTTCATAACTTTTCAATCTCTTGACTTTTTTGAAAATATTTTAGTATTTATAAGACACCTTTAAAGAGCAACTTACAAGATTCACTTTAAGCAACAGAGGATTAAGAGCCTTGATCAATACCTAAACCCCACCACAACCCCAAAGGTGTTTGATAGTTAGTGATTAAACCAGCCAAGTTCTCCATTGAGACTGTAAAACCATTTCTACATGGGCTTTGTTTTTTAATAGTAGGATAGAAAGCCACGTCAATAAACAAACAACAAGCGGCATATTAAATATCACCTAGGTGTTCAGTACAAACAACCACAATTTCCATTCTTGCTGGAAGCAGATTTGGCTGATGTAACAGAAAAGTGACATCTACATACTATTAGTTATATTGTCCACACACTGCATCGCGTCATCAAATATTACTCTTTATTTCTTCTATTTAAAATGGAATCTAAAATGGAACATAAACATTAAATAACACACAAACCTTAAATCTAAAGTAAGAAGTACATTGTAATTGAGAAAACACACGACTGTGTTTGAGTTGTGAAAATGTAATAAACTGTCGATAATGAGCTATTAGTATTCTTTTTATTATTATTATTATTAAATGAAGTGATTAACTACGTTGGTGTTTTTTGACCCATGACGTTTTTAGTCATTGCTTGTGTGGGTTTTTACCCTTTAACCTTTACTGTTCTGCTTTGACGCAATTCTTTGACATACCAATCTGCCAACATCTCTCCTACACACTCCTGGGGCAACACTGTAGTATACACACATGCACACACTCATAGGAATAAAGCTTTTACACGGTACATGGCTTATTTACTTACTGAAAAATAAATACTGCAAATTATTAGCTTATAAGCAATATATATAGGCAACAGGTGGTGAAATCACAAGTTAAGCAGTCCCCAATGACAACAAGAGAAGTTACAAGGTTGCATACAGAACAGAGGAGAGGACAGGACATACGTAACACACACGCTCACATATAAACACACACACGTACGTGCTTGTGTCAAGTTCAGCTGCTTCTGTTGAAATGTACAAAAAATACAAAAACCAAACGGGAGGGGCACAGAAAATCAAAACAAGCACTGCACCCTCAGTTCAGAAAGAGGAATAAATTCTTATTTTTGTACATTTTATTCTTTCTGAATGAAGCGACATTACATTTTTTATGTGGGGTTTTTTAAATTAATACAGCATTTTGAATTTGATTGTAAATTCTTTTTTATTACAATTGAAAATAGTTTTGTTTTAGAATTTTTTATTAAAAAAAGAAATGCAACACTTAGTTAAAGTTACATCAGATCTTGATTACAAGTTCGAATTTTCATTTGAAGTTGTAATTTTGCTTAGTGCACTTTAACATTTCAGTGTATTAAAATGTATTTTTATAGCTACCTTGGTTCATTTATTCCTACATAAAATATTATATATTTTTTTAAATAAAGTATAATATACTCCTAGTTTTAAAACCTTTATAGTTTATGAAGCAGTTTTTAATTACTGGTTTATTTATACTGTTTACACCAATAAGCCAAACATCATTGTTAACTATATAATATAATATAATAATATGCATGCAATATTATATGAATATTGTACATTTTTAAGTTGCACTATATATGGTGGTAAAATTGTCCATAGTTAAAGACGCAGCAGGAAAATATTTTTTAACCATATTTGTTTTAATAGAGGTTGGTCATTAATTAAAGTATTTCAGGTTTTATAACTCTAATTAAAGCTCCAAATACCGCTGACAAAAATGAGGGGATATTTTAAAAGGAATATGAAGCGTTAAAAAAATATGCATTTAATTCAATTTTATTCAACACGATCATCAGAAAAGCAAATGAAAACTCAAAGATAGTTGTTGCAAATGAGATACAATCTCTGTTATGGTGATTGAGCAGTAAGTGATATATTCAGGGGGGTGAACAGAAGCATGTTAAACAGGACCAGAGTGCCCCCACATTGACTGTTCAGTAGGGTGTATGGTCACCCAAAACTGCCAAAACACACTGACAGTGATGGAGCATGGACAGAATCAGATTATCCAGCAGTTCTTGTGGGATCCGCTTCATATTCATTATGAAATATTCCCATATTTTTGTGATCAGTTGTATGTTCTTCTTAAGCTAACATAGACTCCATATTTACAGGTCCACAGAATCTACAGGTCATTCTTGATACACCTTTGGAACCCACTCATAGTTTTATTAAGAATACATGCTGTTTTCACTTGCTGTTTAGCCTATTTATTAACTATTATATATTAACTATTATAATGTGCTGGAGTTCAGGATTTTAATGGCCTCAAATAAATTATGATCTAATTTAATTCACAGTTGGATATATTGATTCCCTTACTGAAAAGTGTGTAACAACAGCAACCACGACATGACACAACATGTCGATTACACACTCTGACACACTCACAAACAAATACGGGCCCCTTCTCACATTTGTTTTTCACACATAAATTGAACGAATGCTGTAAATGATTGGCTTGTGATCAATAGGTATATATACACAGGAAATAAAAAAATGATGTTGAAGAGAGACTGATGAAAACAGTAGATGAAAAAAATCAGAGAGATCATTATTCACAGCACATTTGATTATATAATGGCCATTGGTGCTGAGTGACTAGACAAGTGTGAAGAATGCTTAGAACTTAGCCCTGCTGATACTGGTATCCATTATATAAGACTTATCCAGACTGGAAACTAATTAAAAACTGATCTTGGGTTCTGTATCATTACAGTTCAATAGGTGACACTTGCAGTTTATTCAAATATCTAACAAGGGCTAATATGGCCACCCTGTAATGTCTTCTCTTACCTGAAGTGTCACTACTGACTGCATCTCCCCCTAACAGAATGTACTTTTTTAATTTTCAGTTTTTTAATTTTGAAAAATATTTTGCACTTCTTACCTACAGAAACATGACCTGGAACTCCTGCCCAGTGGAACAGTCTGCAATCTGACTGACAGGCCTCCACACACTTTGTTGGAGAGGCTTTGCTTTGGGACCTGATTTGTGGTTTGTTCCTCCTCAGCCCACCATTGGTGGTATGTAATCACCAGCACTGGGAGCACCCCACAAATCTTGTTGTTTAGTACAAGCCTTTACACATTCGTCCGAACAAACGATTTGTTCCCTGTTAAAGCCTATGGTCTTTAATCCTAAACAATTCTCCCACAAATACATTCCACCAACCGATTGTCCAGTTCAACGTTATTTACATAATTGTGTCTCTGTGTTGTTTAACACGTTGGCTCATCTTCCATCTCATTTACCTCAAAGGCAAAAATATTTCATTCATGAGCCATGATGTCATCCATCAAACTGAGTCGACCCCGCCCTTATCCGTCACTTACAATTTTGTATGAATTTTGTCCTCTTTTTAGGTCATTCCAGAGCTGCTTAGCTCAGAGGACACAGTAATAAAAAGAGCATTCATTTTAGTGACACACAAAAGAAGCACCTCAGTAGACCATGAACAGTATAGGCAAGGTCCTGCGTGCTGCACCCCGCACTGGATTTCATTAGGCACAGCTGGCACAGGGAACAATGTGTACTTCCTGAGTGGAGCCATGTTGGCATGAAGCACCCTCCTCTTCCTCAGCTTCTTCCTCCACAAACTTCTGAATAGAAGGTTATTTCCCCTTCTCCAGAGACTGATTCTGTCACTGCGTTATCGCGTAATGAGCGAATGATCTTTTGAGGGAAGCAAACTTGGTGAGTGAAGAATCCGAGGAAAGGCCATGAGGGTTCTTCAGGAAATCAGCTGATGCATGTTCATTGTTAGATACATGAATACAGTAAATACCCTTACATACAAGCACTCACACATACGCACACACACACACGCTCAAAGGGACAATCCCTTAGTAGCAGGCCGAGACGCCTGCCTGAACGGAAAGAATATAATAGACAGAGAGCTGTTTAGACAAAGCATCTGCATTCAGGCGACACTTTTACACAAAGCTACAGTGGCTCAAAGGAGACACAGTGTCTGCCTCAAGTTAAAGTGTCCCACTACAGGCACACCTAAAACATACTGTCCCTAGGTAAAACTCCAACAAAAGAACAGTTTTGAAAAAAAGTCAAAGAAACTGTCCATTCCTTTCGGGTGGAGTTCAATGGACTGTGCTCTAAAAGATCTTAAGGTCTTAAGGTTTTTTTTTGCTGCTTTTAGAGCTGTAATGATGGACTGTGATGCAAAATGCACATATCTGAATATATTTGTATAGATTTATAAATGTTTAAAGATATTTGTATAGTGATACAATAAGAGTACGACGCTGTTCAAATATTTACTAGATAAATTGTTGATGAATAAAAAGAATGAACTGAAATATCACTTGGTTGTTTGTATTCCTACTTATTCAAACTGTATTCTTATTCTTTTAACTCCCTGGATGGGGAGTACAAGAAGTGATGAATGGTCCAGTGTTTGTAATGTGGGCAGTGGTTTAACTGTGCTAGAGTTAAGTTCAGTGTAGTGTAGCGGGTAGTTGTTGATATGCCTGGTGAGAAGTTAGGCAGACATTGCAGGCTGAATATAATGTAAAAAATCACTACTCATAGGATGTGCTATGATGTTTACTCATATGAGGCTGGAGGTTGTGAGTAGTGTCGCCTCCCTGTGTCTGTGTGGGTTTACTCTGGTTTCATGTAAGGCATGCGTTAGGTTAATTGGTGTTTCTAAAAAAAGTGTTCCTGTGTGCGTGACTGTGTGTGTGCCCTATGATGGATTGGTGCCCTGTCTAGGGTTGTTCCTGCCCTTGCACCCAGAGTTGCTGGGTGGGCGAACCCGTGTGGATTAAGAAAGTGTGGAAAATAATGAATGAATGAATGAATGGAATAACCACTGAGCCTTCACTTTCCAATGATTGTATGGTGGCAAATTCTGGTAGAGCAATTCCCAATACATAGACCTACGTCAGTGACCTGCAAAGTGCACTTAGATGAAAAACAGCCAACTGTAAGGAAGGTCTATCCGATAAATTGGCAGCTGGTTTACATATCATGTGAATAACCTGTTGCTAACCCATTTGCACCGTTATATAACTGGAGACAGATTGACTGAGTCCAGCTGTAAAGGCCAGTGACACATTTCAAATTTAGGACAAGGTCTACCCCTGGTTTCTCCCTATGTCTACGTGTATGCGTGTGTGTATTTTGGGGGGCGTTGGCGTGGTGTGTTCCTGTCCTCCAATTCCGTGAGAGCCCAGGTCCTCAAATGGGAGGAGAGACCAAAGGCGGGAGACAGAGGCAGGAAGGGGTGGATCCAGGCAAAATAGAAAAGAAAAAAAAAAAAAAAAAACATGGTCTGTGTCCAGTGTACATTTCACAACCTGGGTGCCCTTGAAAACGACACGGTCAGCGACACGGTCAAATTTACATGTCGATTTGTGATGTTATTTACAAATGCACAGTCTTTGTATTTGTACTTTTTAATATGCATTTACATTTATGCTATTTAGCAGATGTCCATATAGGTGTTTTTTTTCATTCATTAACAACTTTAAGCTCCTATGGAATGCCAAAAGTATTGGCACGTGCATTCATAAGTGTAAAAAATGTGTTAACATGACACAAATCACGCCACAAATCATTATTTAAGTGTTCTGTATATGTTGTTCTTTTATCAGTTCCAGTACAATATAGCAAGGAAACAAGGATGTGTAAAATTTAAATATTAAATTAAAAACCTGAAGCTTTAGTGTATTCTTCTTTTTCCTGGCTGCCTAGGTTAAACCCCATTTATTATGCCCAGTTCTTCATGTTAGAAATACAACGTGATAAACTGACAATTCAACAGCCAGTTCATTTGTCCCTCTGATGCTTTATAACCACATCACATACTGTCTACATCACAGGGTAATGGTCTGGTGAGAAACGAGCTTGATGTGCAATTACACTTGAAAAAACAATGCTGGTGGGTCAATGGTCTTCAAGAACATGCCACCCTAAGGGTTAGGGTTCGATCCAAGCTTTACTTCAGTTTCAGCTTGTACAAATGTCTATCCACGGTGTGCAAATATGACAAGTTTAACCACAGTCCAGTTTCCACTTTATCCCCTGCCACTGACCTACATCATTACAATGTATCATTTCTTGTAGCAGAGCATAATAATTATTATTAGACTTTTATGGACAGGTGATAAAAATATACAATGGCTCAGGTGAGCCATTTTCGAAAGAACCACACAGTTTAGCTTGAGGTAATAAAATCGTTGGCCTGAAACGTATGTTTGTGTTTTTCCACTTTGATTTGCCTTCTAAGCTCTCTCATACTGTGAGATTAGCTTTTAAAAAGGAAATACAGGTTTACCTGGTCATTTTGAAGAACATGGAGAAGAACTTCATCTTGAATTGATCAGTTATCTCACAACATAGGGTGTTGCAAAAATCACAGACGGTTAGATTTCACATGAGGGGTGACTTACTGGAAGAGTGGAAAGCACATCCACCTACTCAGTCTGACCTGCTGCTTTTTCAGAACATCGGAAATGGGGAAATATTAAGCAAGGCATGTGCTAATGTACAAATCCAGTACAAGACCATCTAGGTTACATAAGCATAGAGTTATGCAGCTAAAAGCACTATAGTCGTGCAATATGTAATTCTAAAAATAACTCAATAAAATTAAGCCAACCTATTAACTCTAACTCATTACACAAATGCTTACATGCACCAGAATCCTAACCCACTATACAACCCTAACTCATTAACTCCAACCTACTAACCCTGACCCACCAACATTAAAAATAGTCCACTGCCCTAGCTCTAACCCCACCGACTACCTTTAACCCCAGTATACAAACGGTAACTCTGTAGTCCTGTCCAGCTAAACCTAACCACAATCAGGCTGTCTGTTCACCCGGGAAAGCAGACTCTAAAGTACTTTATTTTACCCTGTGCTTATGACATGTGCCCCATCTGGTGGCACTAATACTCTATTACTTCCGCTAAAAACAATGCACGTTAACATGCGTTTTGTTTTGAACACTGGTTTGCTTATCATACAGCTTTACCAGCAACACCATTAGAAGTCACGAGCTAAACCATAACCAGTCCAGCACTAACCAGCAAAAGCCAACTTGGACCAAATACGGAGCACATATGATCACACAGCATGTGCTTTTTTGCTGGCTATACTACTAATACTATGCTACATGGTGATCTCACACAAGCAACACATTGTATAGAAAAATTACACAATACGTCTGCAGTTAGATAATATATTAATATATAGTACTGTATTTGTATACGACAATACAAATATTCAATTAAAAAAGTATTTCTATAGCACTTTTTTCAACTGTGCATTTCTCATATCCTAAAAGGCCAATCCCAAATTGAGCAAGCCTAGGGCGACAGTGGCAGGGAAAAACTACCTGAATGTAGAAGGAAGAAACCTTGGGAGGACCAAGACTTAAAATGGGCCCCGTCCTCCATGGGTGACCTAGATGTTAATTAAGTAAATACTTAAAAGTATATTAAAGAAATAGAAAAATTAAGTAAATAATATAATTTAAATCAATACTAATATTTCAGTTAGTAATAAAATAAATAGCAAAATAGATTTTAAAACAAAATAGATTTTTAAATCAGTCCTCAGTGGGAGGTCTTTGGAGGCACACCGTCTCCTAGTGACCAAATGATTTACTGCACTCTGGTGAGACTGGGATCCACTGACGAAAACCAGTAGAGTGATGCTGAAGTGGAGGAACGTCTAAGTGTGAGGTGCTGGAACTGGTACTGGAACATCACCTTGGAGAGAAAGAGAAAATGTCGTTACTTATGGGTTAAGAGAACAGAGTCTATTATCAATCACTGATGCCATGTGCAGCATGAAACTCCAGCAGCACTACTATAGCAGCATAGCTAAAGGTAGAGAACCAGAAGGTAACACAGTCAAGAGGCAAGAGCTGAACCCGAGCCATGTGTAATAGATATAGGACATAAGAATGATGATCAAAGACACTGGGCTTTTTCAGTTTAACCCCCCTTAGTAGGGCTGATAAGTTGGACATGTAGGCCAAAGTAGGACAAGATTTCTTGGCAATTAAGTTTTGGACTGAACTAATATACCGATGATCATCCTGTGATTTTTCAAGCGCATCTAAGTCTGAAAACCAACCTCGTTCGCTCATTTTCTGTATTTGTTTTGTGTTCAAAGTCCATCATGTTTAAATAGCATCCAGCTCTGCTACTGTTATTACTATTCTTAAGTAAGGACACTACTAGTGTGTGTGCACGTTAAAGTGATTGTACAAGTCTACACAATTTGGACACCCCTAAATTATATGTTTAAAGAAATTGTGTTTTATTTGTTTTTAGAAAGCCTTAGCATGGAGCAACCCCCCCCTCAATAAATAAATAAATGAAAGATTAAAGAAAGAAAGAAAATGCGAAATAGTCAATGATCTTGATATTTGGTTTCAGAAAAAACGTGATTTTAATACCTAAGAATAAGCTTGAGTCTACTTGTAATACCACGTCTGCACAATAGGTGTCAGTAAAAGCACCTCTGAGGTCTCAGTAGTGTCTTAGAGCTTCAAAGAGCCTTATTGCGCAAGAATGATTCGCGGTGCATTATGATAACTGTAG
>JAVSBV010121865.1:0-12500 GCA_033117975.1 Parotocinclus spilosoma | reverse complement strand
CAGGTCCAGAGTCCAGTTCCTGAACCACTAGTTTATATAAACTTAATCAGATCATAGGAAACCTTCAGGATTAAGAGACTCAGGATATAATCGTATTTCTACTTTGCAACCGACCCATAATCTCACAGAAAGAAGTGACTTCATTTCCTCAAGCATTTATTGCATTTTGTAGTATGGACAAAAGTCTTTGTTAACCATTTCACGAGCTGTATTTACTTCTTAGGTTGCCAGATCCAGAAAGAGAAGTTTATTAGAATGGGACTGCGGTAGCCTAGCGGTTGAGGTACTGGACTCTGAACCTGAATGAACCTGATGGTCCTGGGTTCAAATCCTACCTCTGACAAGCTGCCACAGTTGGGTCCTTAAGCAAGACCCTTAACCCACCATTGCTTGAATTGTAAGATTGTATGAGTTGTAAGTCGCTCTGGATTAGGGTGTCTGCTAAATGCTTTAAATGTAAATGTAGAATAAGAGGACCTGGCAACCAGGATTAATTAGGCTAGCTGTGTCTGCGCATCAGCCCAGTATACATGTGCTGAGAAGTCCGATTACAATCCAGTTCTCTTTATCAGATTTAATGAAGCCACAGAAAAGCAGAACACCGGGTTTTACCGGGGTTATATTGGACTGGGTCGCAGGTGGGGCTTCAAGCAGGGGTCCGGCCTTCTTTATGACCAGTATTCACACAGGGGAAAAAAATTTGTATATGTTCAACCAGTGAGGCGTAAAAAGTGCCGGACTGTAAAAGAAATGTAAAGTCAATTAGTCAATAAATTAAATGCTATGTAATTGAAGTCACAGTTGTGATTATTTGTTTAAATACAGCAGCTCCAGTGGCTTGGAGGTCCAGTTCCAGCTGTTACAAATGGCAATGTCTGTGGGCCTGGGTTCAAATCCCAGGTTGCCTGAAAAATGAAAGTCAGGGGTACATGCGTAGAACCCTGCATTACACTTGCACTATCTGTCCAGAGTGTATATCTGCTTGCGTCTTGTGAATCCAAACCCACTGGGTGTCAAAAATATTTAGATTTTGATACCAACCCTCCCAATGAAAAGTGTTATCCAACATGCTCTTCTTTCATTACTCCTAAAACCTTAAGTGTTCAGTGCTAGCTCCATGGTTGCCAGATATTTGTGACAGAATGGTCCGATATCTCTGTGTCTCTCTGCAACAGTAGGGTGCTGGATCGTTATCCCCCCATCTCCTATTTCGTCTCGTCCCGTGTGCTGCTTCGCCAGCAGTTGATGCGTGAGCAAGTCCATGATCAGGAGAAGAGGGAGGAGCAGTACAGACGCCACGCCTCTTCATATGCCCTGTCCACATCGGTCCAGAGCTCAACCTCTTGTCCCACACACAGCCCTGCCATTGATGTCAGCACCCATGTGGCACCGCCTGCCACTCCCCACGTACCCCGTGAGGTGCTGAGGGTAAGGGCTTATAGATGTGATATGAGCGATGGTATCTGTGATAAGCTTAGCTGACTATAATCCTAGCATAAATCCTGAGGCATGTTACTGTCCCTGTGCAGGTGAAGACCGATTTGGAGAACCCCACTAAGTACCACCTCCAGCAGGCCCAGAAACAGCAGCTGAAGGCGTACCTTTCCACGACGCTCGCCACATTTTCCAGCATGCCCTGCTCCACTCAGGTCTCTGAACCTGGAGGAATGCCACCAGCAGCAGGTGGAAACAGTGCCCCGAACAGCCCAATGGCCTTGCTCACCCTCAACTCTACCAGTGAGAAGGAGGTACATATACCAGTACGTATACTGGGTGCTTTATTTTGTGTCAATGAGATATTCCGAATAACTGGTTTCCACCAACTTTGATCTGATAACGTGTTTATGTACAGATGGATGATGTCATTGATGACATCATCGGTTTGGAGTCGAGTTACAGTGATGAGATGCTTGGCCTCTCATTGGACCCTAACCTTCACATGGCAAGCACGGTACATTTAACATCTCACTTCACGTTCCAGTTCCTGCCTTAGTGTGATAGCTGCACTAATTCTGTATGTGTGGAATCAGCTTTAATACACTGTAGCCTTACAGGACATGACACTTAATGTACAGACACACTGTGTTGTTATAAAAAAAATTCACACGTCCAAAAGAATGTTCGTTGCAACTGAGCGCAGTACTTCTGCTAAATGAAACCAGGGATTTTGGGGTGCCAGGTGTACGCTGTAGCACTGGGTGGCTCGAAGGACGTGTACGCCTACAATGAAATAATGAAATTAACAATTAAAATAGCATTCCTGCTTTAAAATATGGGAAACACTCCAACAAACTAAGGGTGAGACTGTAGAAGATCTCCCAAACAGCTTTATTTCTCTGTTTTTTCTTATTTCACACTCATTCGATTTCTTTCTTTCCAAGTTCTGTCTGTTACCTTTCTCTCAAACAAAACAAACGTCCCTGTTTAGTCTCAGTCTGTCTTTAGCTGTCTGAGCTCACCACATTCCACCTTCTGTTGTCTTTCACTTTCTCATTTCAAGCTTTACTTCTTGTTCTCCTCCTTTTTCTTTCAGATCACAAAGACCGAAGGACAAAGGATTACAATTTATTAGCATTGCCTTTTGAGCGAAATGCAGTATAAGGCTAGTTTAGGCGAGAAACTGGATCGACTGAGATTGAGAGTTTGTGTTAAACTTGTTTAAGCTGCACGAGAGAGATCTCAGACTCACACCGTGTCATTAATTAACACTCACACTGCTGCTCACAGCTCACAGCTATCATCACCATCACACACACACACACACACACACACACACACACACACACACACACACACACTGAGAGACTGAAATAAATCAACCTTTCTGAGAGCACTGACTAATCACTGCTGTGTTTGTGTGTGTGTGTGTGTGTGTGTGTGTGTGTGTGTGTGTGTAAGAGAGAGAAAGAGTGTGTGCCAGCCAATCACAACACTTTTCCACTTAGCATAACTGGGCCCTGAACAAGAACAACAAAAAATCACCTTTTTCATTTATTTTGTGCTGTTCCTGTAGGTGGCACTGATGGATGTGTATAGTACTCAAAGTCTGGCTCCGCCCACTGTCTCCATCAGCTCTTCATGTCCTGAAAACCTGCACACTATCAAAAGAGAGTTCAGTGGTACGCACACACACATAAATACACACACAACACATGTTCACACTATACAATAATACCGACTATTGGCACTATTATAACAGAGGGTTTATTTATTAAGTTATTTCAAGGGTGTCCAAAAAGTTTTTTTTAGATGAGACTGGACAATATCAAAATACCCCAAGGTCAGTTCCTCTTTACCAAAACAAAATTTTTCAGTGGACTGGTGTCTCCTCCGAGGAACAGTTATTTTATTTTATATTAATAAGACCATAATACAGTTTTGCGGTGGTGACCAATGTAACCTTCCAGCTCCAGAGACCCGGGTTCACATCTGCTGCCTTTGTAAAGTTTGCATGTTCTCTTTAGGTCTTGTATTCAGGTTTCCTTCCAAATTTCAAAGTGTCCCAGAGTGAGTGAGTGTGTGCATATGTTAAGTGTAATGAACTGGCACACTGTCTAGGGTTGGTTTCTTCTTTGCACCTTGTAGCCAGTTGGGCCCCAGCCTCTCCACGACCCTGATATGGTTATAGAATGGATGAATAGCTGGATTTAATGAATAATGAATATAAGATTAAATTTATAAGCGAGTTTCAAAGTCACACTTAAGGACACTGAAATTAAAAGAAGAAAACGATCATATGAATTGACAGGACGTATGCAAAGTAATAAATAAACACAGACAATGAGACAAACCCTATAAGAACATCACAAGACTAAAATAAATAAAAAATAAGAAAAGTTAAAAAACTACAGATCCAGAAAAGCAATCTTAATTGCTTCATAAAGACGAGTTTTTAAGACATGCGAGACAGAAAACTCTTATGTGTGAAGTGCAGTTCGGTGTTACTGGCAACTACTGCTGCAGCGTTAGCGTTTAACTAAACCTGCACTGGCTGTTATCCAGAATGTTTCTGCTGTACACACCTGGGGTCTGAATGTTAAAACAAATTCATCTCTTTCTCTCAGACGCTGATGCCCGTGCTCTCGCCAAAGAACGCCAGAAGAAAGACAACCACAACCTGAGTAAGCTGCTCTAGACCGCGTTATCGGTCAGGTCCTGTTTACATGACTGTATGTTTAATTCCACTGTTTAACTGACAGCCCTCACCTCACCAGAGGTCAAAGCTCAGAACTGGGCACCAGTGCTCTGTCTACAGTACTGAGCCACTCTGGTTCAGTACCCACTTCTGAGGTGTCTTACATTTTTTTACATTTTTAGTTTAATTTTGGTTTGCTTATTACTATCCAGGCCTACCCACAGCAAATCATGCTGTCATTACCAGGGCATTTATCAAGTGTTCTTGGCTCCTTACTTTTTATTATCTATAGCTTACCTCTTAATAAGATTATTTACTGCTATGATCTCAAGTTCCTTTTCTATGCTGAAATGGAAAAAAAAAGTCATTAGTCATCAGAAGTATTTCCTCTTAAATACCGTGCTGATACAGAAAACATGTTCTATTTACACTTGTGTTGAATGTGGTATAAATCCATCCTTGTACACATTTAAATGTAATCCAGGTCTATCAGGTCTATGCTGGTACAGTGGTTAAGAAACTGTCATTGTGGTCAGTAAATGCTGTAAATATAATGTCATCTCAATGTATTCACCGATCCAAATGCAGTCCAACCAAAACTGCTCAAGGGCCCAACTGTGGCAGCTTGGCAGAGGTGGGATTTGAACCCTTGACCTTCTGGTCCAGAGTCCAGTACCTTAACCGCTAGGCTACCACAGTCCCACAATTTGAATTTGCTTTAAACTTGCCTTCAGTTGAGAGAAGACGCCGCTTCAATATCAATGATCGCATCAAAGAGCTCGGCACACTCATCCCCAAATCCAACGACCCGTAAGTTCCTTATCATTTGCACCATTTTTCTAATTAGTATTGATGTCACTGCACTGTTTTTTACACTACATCTGTGTGTGTGTGTGTGTGTGTCCAGAGACATGCGCTGGAATAAGGGCACTATATTAAAGGCATCAGTGGATTACATCAGGAAACTGCAGAGGGATCAGCAACGTGCTAAAGAACTGGAGAACCGGCAGAAGAAACTGGAGAACGTCAACCGCCACCTGATGCTCCGAATACAGGTAAATAGAGTGTAGTAAATACAGAATAGTTGTATTATTATTATTATTATTATTATTATTCGCTATTTAACACCAAATTAATAAATACATGTACACCATAAAGAAATTAGACTAGAAACTGGATATCCAATTATGCTTTGAATAGGACCAAGAGTAAGGCATTAAGCAAGCTACAGAAGTATGTGTCCAACTTGGCATCACGTAAACACAGATTCTGATAAATACTATTAACAGTAAATCATATACGGCAATGTTAAGGCCAGACTTTTTTCATTGCTTGTTTTGCGGATCCGCTGACGATCATATTTGAAGAATACAAAAAATAATGTTTTTTTTGGTATTTCACGGCTCCACCGCAAGTACTAATGGTTGAAATTTTAAAAAAAGTTTTTCTTTTTTAGCTTTTTCCGCCCTCCGGTGGAGAGCCAACTGTATTGTTCTGTACATTAATTCTTTTTTTTTTACAGATTCACTTTAATTTAATTGTAGATTTAAAAAAAACTTTAATTTTAAATAAAAATGTATTTTTATTTCTTCCTCCTTTCTTGTATTGATACCACATAGTCCTCGAGAAATTAAAAAGTGCTGAAAAATAAAGATTAATTTTTTTTCCTCCCTCCTTAGTAGATTCTTAAGTAGGGACATCCGAAGAACAAGCCATTATAAAAGGCCTAATTTGTAAACAACAAAGTGCATTAGAACTCAGTGTTAAGTGTTACGTTAATACAGTGCCTCTTGTACAAAATTATTTTTTGGAAATTTATTTTCCAACACATGAACCCTTGGATGCCCTT
Organism: Parotocinclus spilosoma; assembly: GCA_033117975.1. Lineage (NCBI taxonomy): Eukaryota > Metazoa > Chordata > Actinopteri > Siluriformes > Loricariidae > Parotocinclus > Parotocinclus spilosoma. The sequence continues at coordinate 6,516 of JAVSBV010121865.1, read as the reverse complement.
GGCTTCCAGACATTTACATTTACAGTATTTAACAGACGCCCTTATCCAGAGCGACTTACAAAAATGTTAGACACCACTGGAATTAATTTTAAACACTGTATTCAAACAAAACTGCTACCTTTGGGAAGTGGGAACCACTGTATTATCAGTTGTGTATTTTATGTTACAATAGACATTGTGTCAAAGCAAATACACAAAAGCTAAATCTTTACCCCCAATACGCAAGGGAAAACCTCCCTGAGATAAATTAACAGTTAAATCAGACGAAATCTTGAGCCCGGCTCAAATGAAAAAGCCATTCTTTTCTGGGTGAGACCTGAAAAGAAAAAATACTAAAAAACAGTAGACAGTATAATGTTCTGTGTAACAATTTGAATATGTTAGTTGTTTTGAAAGTTTAGGCATGACTAAGCATTTTCATTCGGACCAGATTTCGAGTTTTTTAAATGAAGTCCTGTGTGTACAGAGAGTTTTGTTATTCTGATTTAACTATAGATATTTTGCACCTCATATCCTGTTACCTCTATTTATGGAAGGAATTGTAGCTGGTCGCACTGAATGCATGGCTGATTAGCCTGTGCTAACGCTAAAATGCTTATGCAGGAGCTGGAGTTGCAGGCCCAGGCTCATGGACTCGCCCCCTCACCTCTCTGCTCTCCTGAATCTTCCACTCACACAGTGAAACGAGAACCGACGCCTAGCAACTGTAACGCTCTCCATGCCATGACCTCACGTAACGTAACCTACGAGGTTATCACCAAGACAACGCGATCCAAGCCAGGTGACCTGCAGTTGGAGGAGACCTTGTTGCCATTGGTGACGAAGGCCTCCCCTTCCAAGTGCGCCAACGACAAGAGCGGTGGTAGCATGGGGGAGAATGAACGCACATGTTAGGATGGTTTATAGAAGAAGCACTTTCTGCCTGATAAGGCATTTTATTTGATTTTATTTATTTATTTACTGATTGCCAGATTACTGTTAGCACTTTATTGAGTCCGAGCTCTATCTCTGAGTTGTGTTTTATTAATACAGACGAACACTTTTATCTGATGCATCTCAGTTCAGGAAATGGTTTGGATAACGAATATTCAGATAATGGGAGCCTTAATTATATTATTTAATATGAGTTAAAACTCTGTCTTGTTCCATTTTTATTCAGAATGCTTTCTGTATTTCGGTAATGTCAGTAGTGCAGGGAGCGTTCTGATTGGTCCTCCTGCCTGCCTGTTATCAGTGGATTGGACAGGGCAATTAGTGGTACACTTAAAAATCAGCAAAAACTATAATGGCAGATGTAGGTAGAGGTAAAAAGCCATTCAGGACTCATTCTACTTCTTTCCAATCAGCATTTGTTACAACAATTAGTGATTTAGATGGCGAGTTAGGGAATGAAATACCTGATACATTTACAGCATTTAGCAGACGCCCTTATCCAGAGCAACTTACAATTGATACAGTCTTACAATCCAAGCAATTGTGGGTTAAGGGCCTTGCTCAAGGGCCCTGTGGCAGTTTGGCATAGGTGGGATTTGAACCCTGGACCTTCTGGTACAGAGGCCAGTGCCTTAACCACTAGGCTACCACAGTCCCTGATACATTAGAGCAAGCTTTTGTATTACTGGTAGTTTGGATAGTGAAATCTGACCGAACAGCCTTATGTGAAAGTTTGAACACTTTACCAAATCATCCGTATTTGACATTTGACCAGGGGTGCTGTCAAAGACCGTAAGCACAATTATAACTTAAATCAAATCAGATTGCAGTTGAATTATGTTTGGGATGATTTGATGTGAGTTAGCTTTAGCACATGCAGCTAGTCAGTTGTCCCAGCAAGGTTGTGGATTTTGTCGTGAGTGATGAAGCTAGATGTCATGGTGGTCATGGCAGTGATTTTTTTGATTTACAGACCTTGCATACTTGCATATTTTAACATAATGCTTTAATCCAGGTTCCTTTACTATTTTTGGAATAGCCACTTCCATGTTACAAGTCTGTTTTTATGATATAAATATTTTAATCGTTTTATCGATTTAATTTTATCGTCTCTGCCGGATTTCCACAATCTGATAGGGATGACTTTGTGGGAATTGCTTGTGTTACAACAGAAATTACCCACAAGTCAATGTAGTATCATTTATCAACGTTAGTCAAGCAGGACTTAAATTTGCAACTCAAGTCTGACTAGTTATGGCATCTGCTGGTGGTGCATCAGAACTGCATGTGCCACATTATTCATTTTATTCCTGCATTTTATTTATCCAATCATTCGAGTGGCCATACAGAGGAGAATTAAGAGAAATCTCACTACTACTCACCTTACTAACAATGCCTGTAAACAGATAGCAGGCAAATTCTCACACTCAGACGGAGACGATCACAGGTCTGATCTGATTTTTAGCTTTTACCAGTTTCAGATCAGGACTAGGGATCATATTATTTATCTGTAATGACAGCTGTACATTAAAGAGATAAGACCCTTTGTAATAGAGGCGTTTATTAGAAAGATGATAGATACTTTTCATGATTTTTTTCATGATTGTAAACATGGATCTCTGCTCAGATGTAACGCAGGAATCTGTTCCACCCACTATCAAGAATTATGATTCATTCGTTCTGAGTGCTTAGTAATTAATTATGGACTGATTAACACAGGTGTAACCTCAATCAATCAAATGAATGCAGTAGCTTTTAGGTTCTTTTTGGTAAATAAATTAAATGGGTCGGTAAGGGATTAGGGTGGCACCTGACATCCCTTATAGGCTCTTAATAGTGTTTGTGCACCAAGACCCCTATTTTCAGAAAATAATTCTTGAATGTTTCCAGACATGCCCAAGATCTATGGGGGGTTATATCATATAATGTGATTCCGACCAGGGTGCCCCTACGTTCCAAAAATAAATGCACTGATTGGTGTTCATACAAAAGAGGTAGTGTAGAATATTAGGATAATCCTTTTATATTTTCTAAATGTAAATTTTTGTTACATCAGATACACTGACTACATTTTGTTACATTAGTGTGCGGTGCGTTACCAGAAGGCATCGTTACCAGTGTGTGCGTTTGTGTCAATGTGTAGAATTTTACACAAATGGTTAAGACGAGGTGCCTTACACTTCAGAAACGGACACTGATTGACCCTTAAACAGGATTTGGGACAGATACACACACACACACACACACACACACACACACAGCATTCTGTGTTTAATACACATTTCATGTTATTGTGTGTCAGACAGTGAACCTGCACACATAACTGTTTTATAGCTCTAACATTCTGTCACTCAGGATGCTGTGTTACATGTCTCAGGGTGGTGAGACAATACAAGTCCTTATTATTGCTGTTTTTGTTACATGGATCATTCTACTGAATTGACTCAGACAGATGTGGTTTTATACAGATGTTGTTTTTTTCACTTTGCTAGTCTGTTTGCCTAGTATGTACAGTATTTTTTGTAGTTTTAAAATGGGTTTTTTTCTGCTATTTATTTTTATTGTGAGACTAATTGAGCAGAATGATCTAGAAACAACAGAAACCATGGTGAAGTTTTGATGACTGTACTGAAACATTCAGTGTTTACACTGTAGTAGCAAACAAAGTATAAATGGCTGCTGTTGGTGTTAGCTTGGTACATTTTATGATACTAATGCTGTTGCTATAATCACCCTGGTTCAGGATTCTGTTGTCATTAAAGCACATTAAATATGCACTGTTTGTCTTCAAAGTGTTCAAAGCCAGTTTCTCTGTGGATGAAGAGTAGTGAATGGTGTAAATCTTAATTAAAACAAGTTCTTATAAGTCACTAGGGTGGTCGTTAACTAGTTAGACTACCGCCATGGTGACCAAGGATGGAGTCGGCTGGAGTCATGGACTGGCACCGCTTCCACACCACAGTGAATTCCAAGCTAGGCTGTAGGACCGGGACAAAGCGGGGGTAACACAAGGAGGAAAATTATAGTGACAATAATTCTTAGGATTTGTACACAGTTTAAGGCAGTGGTTCCCAAAATGTGGAACTAAAATGCGGAACTAGCTATTGCTGGGGCAGCAAGCAAATAAACGAGGAATATTTGATCCAGAAAGATCTGACAGAACATTTAGGATACATAATGCATGTCAAGTTTTATAACTTTACTGTAAAAGTGTTTTTCCTTTTTTTGTTTTGTTCAATAAGAAGCTTTCAAAGAATTACAATGTTTAAAGGAAATTCCAGCTAAATGTGTAAGCAAAAATGTTGGGAGTCTACAAAAGGGTGCTGAATAAAACTGGTTTGAGGTGCAATTAAAACAGACTCAGTTTATATAAACATGCATAAAGTTGATTTAAATCTTTATTAATTAACCTTTCATGCCACAGTCGTGAAAAATAAATCATTATTCAGTCATTTTCAGGAAATATATTAATAAAAGAAGAGTCACCTGTGGGATATGGAGTCATGTAAACTTAATATTTAGGTTCACAAAGTGCTTTCTAAACTGCTTATCCTTGCTATTGCCTAAATTAATAAATAAAATCTGCATTCTGAATAATACTCGTTTAAGTCCTGGAGATAATAATAATATTGCACAAGTTGCCTTGCTCTGAAAAAAATCCCCTTGGTTTAGTATTTAGCAGCTCTTTCTGAACCAGAACAGCTAATCCACATCATAATTCAATGACTTCAGAACAACACAAGGGAACAGTTTGCATTCAGGTAAACCCGCTTCATCTTCTTGTTTCTAGTATTAACAGCTCATGCAAAACAATAAAGCTAAACACAGGCTCAAATGATAAAATTCCTCCATTTTTAAGTGTTGAAGATGCAGATATAAGCAAGAAAAGTAATGTCAGTAGTGCATAGGTTCTGGAAAAATCCCCTCAGGTTAGCAGTTAGTTAGTGAGGATAAAAAAAAAAAATAAAAAAAAAAAACAGCTGTCCACTTCATTATCTCAACAGTCAAAATGGTTGCACGGTTAGAAAATCTGCCTCCTCATTTTTGACATATAACCACACTCCCAACACTACAGCTATACATAACCCCATCATACAACTATCGTCCAACTGAATTTCTTTTTCCATATCCCTGCTCTCCACTAAGCAATTTTCATTTTTTTTCCTTTAGTGTGAGCATCCATGGGCAGTAAACTGGCAGATGGAAGTGATTTTGATCTGACTGGGAAGCCCCTCAGGATATTCTACTAAAAAAGTGCCTCGTGTTAGCATATAGCATCTCAGTTAGCCTACTGAAACCCCCAAACTTTGCCACAATACAGCCTGCAAAGTTTCATTTGGCCTTCATTTAAATATCTCCTCTTGTTCAAGTAAGGTATAATAATAAATGCTAAAGTCTAATCTTGTAACCTCATCATTGAATTGATCCACCACGAATCACTGCCTAAAAAAACAGGATATCATACACAGGCTAAAGATTCTGGTTAAAAGCTAGGTTTCTGAGCTGGATTTTAAGCAGTACTTAATCAGCAGCGACTCCAATGTTCTTAGCCAACACAACCCCATCCTAACATTAAGCACAGAGTGATATTTTTATTAAAACAATGTACACTGCTCACAAAAATTAGGGGATATTTTTAATGAAATAAGACATCATAAAATGCTTGTGAGCAGTGTACATCCATAATGATACACTTTCATAAAGTGATGAATATTGTTAGCTTTCGTTCCACTGTTACTTAATATACAGGGACATTAATATTTATTTTGGCAACAAGTGTTTCCTCCGTTCGCTTATTAGTAAAGGTTGACTAATTTGGTCTGTGCTCAATGTGGCTCAATTTTTTTGCATCTTGGTAGCAAAAACGTATCTGGGATTAAAGTAGAGTATTGCATGTCATTTTCAAACCACACACTTTAGCAACGATAACAGACAGCTTATTTGGTATTAAACACCCGTATTGTCCTTTTATACAAATAAAACAGTTCTATGACCATTTATGCCGATGTCCTGTAGGGGGCAGCTGAGAGCCAGACAGATCAGCTGAATGGTGGATGGTGGAGTTGGCTCCACAGTCGATGTAGCGATAAGCTTCCAGTGTGTTCTGAGCACTGCGCACCACATATGATGTTTTCACTGAGGTCCTGGATGGGACAGTATAAATGCAGTCAGCAGGAAGAAACAGGTTTGTTATTGTAATATGGAATAAAATACAGTGTAACTGTTACAGAAATGTGGTCCAGTACCTAAACTATCAGAAAGTCCCTGCTAACAACTAACCAGAAAAATACCAGAAAAACAGACTTACTGCATCAACACTACAATGTTGTGAACTTTGATGCTTGCCATGGTACAGAACGCACTGTCAGAACACACACACACACACACACAAATGCATAAGCTCACCATGGCTTGTGTAATAGGTAATACACACATCTGAGTGATATATCAGTACTCACTAGACATAGGAGAGAGAGCCGCTGATCTCTGCACTCAATGTGAAGTTCATCTATACACACACACACACACACACACACACACACACACACACACACACACACACACACACACACACACACACAC
>JAVSBV010121857.1:0-19000 GCA_033117975.1 Parotocinclus spilosoma | reverse complement strand
TGATCCACAAGCATTTTGAGTGGCGACATCACAGCATGGTATCTCCGTGCCACAGAGCATGATGAAAAAGCACTGTCCAGGGTTGTGCACTCAGCAGAGCTTGCCACTACGTGCCCCTTCCCTACAGGACATTTACATATGGCAGTGCAGGGAGAATAGCTAAGGACCCCAGTCACCTGGATCATTGCCAGTTCTCAGTGATGAAGTCAGGAGAAAGATACTGCAGCTGAGAGCTTTTCCCTCAAGCAGTCTAGGTGATTAAATGGAAACGCCTTGCAGGGGGTAAGCCCAAAGGCCTTAGATGTGCATATGTAACTTATTTGCATCTATATACTTTATATAAACCATATTAATATATCTTCAGTTAAGCTATATAGAACATATGCTTATCTACACTATATATGCACCACATAACTATACTGCTCAGAAGAATTAAGGAATATTTCCCTTAATATGTTCATAGTCTGCTTGTCTTTAGCAAACTCTTCTGAAAAGTTCTGAATCTTTTGTAGAGGCTTCCTTCTGGGACGACAGCCATGAAGATCAATTTAATACAGTGTGCGGTGTATAGTCTGAGTCCCCCACCCCTTTAACCTCTGCAGCAATGCTGGCACGCCTACATCTATTTTCAAAAAACAACCTCTGGATATGACACTGAGCATGTGCACTCAAATTCTTTGGTGGAATCTGTCCTGTTTAACTGCTGTATTGGTCTTGGCCACAGCGCTGCAGCTCACTTCCAGGGTGTTGGCAATCTTCTAATAGTCTAGGCCACCTCTATATAGAACAACAAGTCTTTTTTCAGATCCTCAGAGAGGTTTTTTTATCATGAGGTGCCATGTTGAACTTCCAGTGACCAGTATGAGAGAGTGCGAGAGCGGCAACACAAAAAATGTAATACACCTGCTTCCCATTCCCACCTGAGACCTTGTAACACTACGAGTCACAAAATACCAGGGAAAAAAATGGCAAATTGGGTACAATTTGGCCATTTTCACTTAGGGGTGTATTCCTTTTTGTTGCCAGCTGTTTAGACATTAATAGCTGTGTTATGTTATTTTGAGGGCACAGCAAATTTACAATGTTATACAAGCTGTAAGTGACATATATTCAGTGGTATCCCATGCAAAGATACAATGAAATAGTTACAAAATGTAAGGGGTGTACTCACTTTTGTGAGATACTGTATATACTATATATAGTCATTGACAAAAAAAGGAGTTGTTAGAATCATCTAAACCTTTATGTAGGAATGTAATGATGATATGTGTAGGTGATATCATTCCATGTCATCATATTTTATATTTTTATTGTGGAAAACTGTACAGTCAAATAGAAGTTCTAGTTACCCTGTTAGGTCCCCTCTAATCTGGATACAAGATGAGATACAGATGTTACAGCTGTGTTTGTAGATCCTCATCACATTAGAAGTTGCTGCAGTGTGTAGTTTCATAGCAAAGGCAGGGTTGAAACTCTCATCACAAGGCCTCCATACTCAAATACTCCATACTCCAAAAGCTAGGATCTGAGATGGTGTGGGGCTAAGTCAGTGCCCTTGGAAAAGGTTGTTTTAGTTCTGTGATGGAAGCATTAATGCAGAAAAGTACATTTAAGATCACATATTTTCCAGGAACGTCTATGCATTTATCGAAAAGACAATGCAAAACAAATCAAATGCTAGCACTAAAATATGTAAATACCTTCCAGTCATTTTTTTCAGAAACCTTTAAAAATTGGAAAAGTTTTCTCACATATTTGTTAACCACTGAGCATCCTCTGCCCACCTTTGCTTCTCAAGAAGTCTACCTTTTGTGGACACTGATTTTGTACTATTGTCCTTTTATTGAAAAGTGTTACAGAAATAACATGCAGGACTTTGTTTATTAACAAATACATTTAAAATTGTTTAGAATAAAATAGTAACTATGTTGGGTTTATACTGTCTGCATGAATATAAGAGTCAAAGAGCATGTTAGGAGCGCTGTGTTGTTTTTATTTTTATTTTTTTAATTACATTTTTTTCTTTTTATTTTAACAGGCAGGGGGTTATCTGGTTGCATTTGAATTTTCCATTCTGTACAATTATTTTTTTTTTATTTGGGGTTGTACACGACTTCACGTTAACTAGCCAGAAGTAAAGTCTATTGTCAAATAAGAGACTGGGATAAATTAAACATATTAAGCCTCACATTATGTTAAATCAGGTCAACTGAGTCTTTGTCTAGCAGATGTTGACATATCTCAGTAAAGATAAGCCCCCAACGATTCCATGTGATGCAATATCACCATTTCTATTTGATATAGAGTCTAATTTCTTTTCTGCCACATTCTAGCTCTCATTTCCAGCTGCCCTCAACTGAAAGTTCTCTCTGTGGTATGATTTCAGCCAAGGGCTAATAAGATTGAGCCAGTGTGGGCTAGTTTCTCGTCAATCTTATCTGTGTGCAGACGGAGGGGGAGTGAGTGGCAGGAGAACACCTGCAAGCGAATTAATGAGGGGAGACTGGTCTCCATGCTGCCCATCCTCCTACTGCTAATTAATCCTGCTGGTCATTAGAGTGATTGGGATGCCTCGTGGCTAATATTCAGCATCATTCTATCTGAAAACATGTATACAGCCGAATCCTACACTTGCAGTCCTCGGATTTAGATACGTGATTATCCTATCCCTATGTGACTATCCTAATTAAAATGCATACACATATCTGGTGGTAGCTTTTCATTTAGGTGTACAAAACTCCTGATAGCTGTTATATTATTAGAAAACTATGATTTAAGCAGCCCTATGTATTACAGTATATGTAACTAATTGCACTGCTCTCTGTGTCAGTTATTTTTACTGTCTGTATTTTTATCTGTGCTTTGATTGTCATGATCTTGTGATATGGGAAGAAATACAACAAAGAAAAAGCCAGAGAGTAAGAGAGGGAGAGTGAGAGAGACTGTCACATTGTGCTGGTACTTAAATCATGTTGCTGTGTCATTATCCCACCTTTGCTCTCATCATGGAAATCACATTTGGAGAACATCTTTCAGCAGTGCTCCGTGCCATAACAACTGGTAAGCATGGCTAATGGAAATTTAATCAAGTGACAAGAGTGGGGAATCACTCATAATACATGCCACAATGAATCCAGGCTAATATGAACTAGCGGGATGCTGCAAATAACATTCTGGATTGTTTTTTCTTTTACTTATAACTTGCCAGTATTGCTAGCATTGTGATATTTGTTTTTCTTTCATCCATGTAACATGGGTATTCTTTTTTCTTTATATAGCATGTTGATTCCTGTAGTGTACCTTTGAGAATCAAACAAAATGAAGTGACTGAGCAAACAATACACAATGAATTTCAGTCAAAAGATAGACCAAAGTATAGACCTGAGGCCAAGAGTTCAAAATGAAGGTGTCTTTCTCCTACATTTCATTACAATAGACAAACTAGACAAACTTGCCCTAAATCTGAATCTGTAAAGAGATTTGTGTTTTCTTAAAGATATGATTTTAACATGGTGAAAAATAAACAAATCCAGCAGTTTTTATTTATTTAAGCACTAAGCTATCTTTTTCTTCAAAAGATCGCCACTAGCAAGAATGCATAAAGAAACATAAGTTGCCAAGGACAAAAACAGGGGCAGTCTTCCAGTAATGGACTCCTTGCATTCAATGCTATGACGCACTTCCGTTTTCAAATAGTACGGCTTGCACGTTTCCGGCAGTATTGTTTACATTCATTGGCATACAACAATCTTTCCGTTTTTTGCTTGCGTTTAATCGAAATGAGTGTCCGCTCAAAAATGTTTAAGACAGAACATTTTCAGAAACAAGAAAATGAATATTCAGAGCACTGTTGTGTCCCTCTTTGCTTAGGGTCTGTCTAGGGTTAGTTTAATGGAAGTTTAAGTTTCCATAGTTTCCCAGCCCAGAGTGACTTCAGGAGACACTGGCTAATAAACATTCATTGTGACCACTTCATCATTTCGCCTCACACGAAGGTCTGTAGCAGACACTTCATACCAGACCACTTGGTTAACCCCAAAACCACAGAAGGACAGAGAAGATTGGCAAAAGGTGCAGTGCCGTTGCTTTTTGCATGGAATAACTACAGCACACGGACACCCCGAAGTGTGTGGGAAAGGAGGGAACGACTACGTGGAGCTGCCTTTCTGGAGGATTCATTACCTGATCTGACAGTGAATCACGATTACTGTTCTGTCCCTGAGCCATCATCCCTAGACATGACTTGCGCGGCTTGAACTGTCCCTTGAAGTGGAGGAGCTGAGAAATCAGCTACATAAACTACATGTCCATTTAAGTTTTGGGTTATCACGTTTTGACGGCTCCGATGAGGGTATTTGATTTTAAATATGTAGTAAACACTGCGTTGGAAGCAATAACCAATTTTCTGTAAAAAAAAAAATATATTTATATAATTTATAATTTACATCTGCCAACAGATTCCCAAGCTATGATCATTAAATGGGATTTTAGTGGCTAATTGAACCATATATCCACAAAATGGTTTGGGTCTCAAGAGCCAAAGCTGCAGCAAAAAAGAATGAAGAGGTGACACATTCTCGGGTGTCAGGGGTAGGTTATATTTTATGAATTGTATCGCTGATCATTGCGAGTGTAGTGGCACTAAGGAAAATGCGGAAGTTGTGCAAAGAGTCCATTCTTAGTTTTGCTTGTAAATAGTGCCTTGAAACTTACTTTCTGGATGTTGAGTCTTGTTCTTTTTACATTTACAGTCAAAGCCCTTAAGGCACAAGGAAAATAAAGGCCACTCAGTCTCATGTGCTAGTTTGATGAAAGATATTTATGTTTGTTTCAGTCCCATGACAGATGTGCATTACTGAATAAATCTGGGGTCTGTAAACAGAAAATACATGAATAGCTCAGATATTTGCTATTCTAAGTAGTATGTGTTTAAACCTAGTTTCCATTTTTGTTCTTCTGTGATTGATGCTCATACTGATGTTTTTTTTTTTTTTAGATTTACTTTTAGTCACGTTGTATGATATATACACAGATACCAGCATTTTAGTTACAGTACTTCTGCTCTCTCTCTTTCTGAGTACTGAAAAAGTTGACCAGCAAAAGATGCCCAGAGTTTTATATATGACTATGTAAAAAACAGCATCTTGTTCTAAGAATCTCTAAATAAACTAACCCAGCTGTGCAGGACTTCTTTCAGTTCCTAAAATTATAAGGGAAAAGCTTTCTCATATTTGGCCCCCAACTATGGAATAAATTCCCCACTTTAATTCAAATTTTTAAGTCTAGGATCAAATTATCCTTATTTACACAGGTTTTTGGTTAAATTTGGTGTAAATGCTGTCAGAATCTCGTGCTGCACATGTTATCAGTGATTGTTAATAGAGCTGCTAACCAATAAGTAACTACATTTTCTCTTTTCTCTTTGAGCTGATGTACCGGTATCAGCTCCAGCACCACACACTTAGATGTTCCTCCACCTCAGCATCAATCTACTGGTCTTCATCAACAGAATCCAGCCCCATCATGCCCGGGCCACACCAAAGTGGGGTAACTACCTCCATCATTCAGTTATCAGGAGACAAGGTGCCTCCAAAAAACACTACATAAAATTTTGACTTGACTTGATTGACAAGAAGCAGACAATCTTTGAGGTGAAGATGCTGGATGTGGAGGTCCTGGGCTGGTGTGGATATAGGTGGTCTGCGATTGTGAGGCCGGTTGGATGTACTTCCAAATTTTCTGAAAGTCTTTGAAGATGGTTAATGATAGAGAAATGAATTCAAATAAATTCACAGGCAACAGCTCTGGTTAACTGTTCCTGCAGTTAGCACACCAATTGCACACTCCCTCAAAACTTGCGACATCTGTGGCATTGTGTGATAAAATTGCACATTTTAGAGTGGCCTTTTTATAATGGCCAGGCTAAGGGACACCTGTGCAATTATCATGCTGTCTAATCAGCATCTTGATATGCCACACTTGTGAGGTGGATGGATTATCTCGGAGAAGAGTTCACTACCACAGATTTAGGAAAAAAGGCTTTTTTTGTACATAGAGCAAGTCATAGATTTTTGAGTTCAACTCCTGTAAAATTGGGAGCAAAAATAAAAGTTTTGCCTTTGTATTTTTGTTCAGTACAGATCTCAGGATTAATGCTGGCACAGCAGATCTGTGAGGCACTAACGAGTAGCATCCACCTTTGTTCATCTGCTGCCATTCACACTTTAAACTGAAAATACAGTGCTTCCTAACTACAAATTATCAGTCAGGACTACCTGCTCAGTTTAGTGCTCTTCTCGATCATTGCTATCGATGTTATTTCCCTTCTCAGGTATAGTTATTTTAGGGAGTACTGTTCTCTGTCATTGGCAATAATAGAGCTGTCAAAGTCATTGCCCTGAAAAAGCCTGTCTGCCATGGTTTACCCCAGACATAAAATTAGTTAGACTTTCTGTCAAGAACTGTGTACATATTTAGAAAATTCTATATGCCTTCTGTTGCTGTAGATTTGAATTAATGCTAACTTTATTCCACTCCTACTACATTTTTGTAATAGAGATACAGTATATTTGTCATTTTCTTTATTACTCCCTGTCTGTGGTCCCTGCCTTCTCCAATATGTACTTCCAATTAGCGAATTTAAGCTCTGTATGATACCTGCCTACTGAGGGTGTGTCAAATTTGGACAATATTGAGGCAGGTGAAGCTTACTTAATATTACCCAGAGTTCTGTGAATCCAAAATTGGTTAACAAACGTGTAGTTGTCATTTTACATACTAAAAACATCTAGGCAATCCAGTATATGAGACAAGATTGAAAAAGAGAGAATTGCTCTGTTTCCAAAATGGAGTCATGCTGAGATTAGACAGGCCACAAAATGGGTACAAAATGAGAAAATAAAAGCTTTTTCTGGCTGATATACACTGCTCACAAAAATTAGGCGATTCAAAATCTAACAGAATATGAAGCGATTCAAAAAGAAGCATTTGAGTTTTCACTAGGAAAGCAAATGAAAAGTCAAAGAGAGTTGTTTGATTACAGCAAATGAGATGAAAACTCAATTATGATTGAGTAGCAAGTGACATCGGGGGTGTACAGAGCATGTTAAACTGGATGAGAGTGCCACACATCGACTGTTTAGTAGAATGTATGATCGCTAAAATCAATACATGAGTGCATGATGCTTATGGGAACCTCTTGGTTTTCATTTTAATATATCCTCATATTTTTGTGTACATTCATAAACATTGTTCATCATAGGCAGTTCTCTTTCATCTTGAAGCTACTTTTCATTTATTTAGAATTGTCATTTCATTGGACTCAAATATAACAGGCTAAATGAAGAGACAAGTACATTACCAAGATGTATGGATAAAGATGGATGAATAAAGTAATAGTAATGACATATACATTGCTCAATAAAATTTTTGTGAACAGTATTTTTGTAGCAGAATTTTTGGGCTATGCCTTATCCACTTCTATCACTGACACAAAATTTTTCATTCATTTATTGTTTTATCCTCTTATCCCAGTCAACCGATGGCATGGTGTGCAAGGCAGGGACAACCCTAAAATGGGTACCAATCCATCGTATGGCACGTATTTACACACCCATACACACATTCACACCAATTAACCTAAAAAATGTTTTAGGAATGTGGCCGGAATCCGGAGTACCCAAAGAAAACCCACTTAAACACAGGGAGGACATGAAGTCTTCACACAGGCAAAACCCAAAGACGAGAACCAAACCAGGGCTCTCGGAGCTGTGAGGTGGCAGTGCTAACCACTTCATCACTGTGATGCCCAACACAAAACTTGATGTTCTTGATCATTTATATTCGGACTGCCCCAGTGACTCCTTGTTAATTGGGTAGTCACCAAGTTCAATGACTTTATTTTCTAACTGTAGACTTTAGGAATCTGTATGCAGAAACACACTTTGAAATAAATGCCACACTTTAAAGCCTGATAAAGGTTTAAATTGATAAAACAATAGGATCCATCATTGTCACAGATTAGAAGGAAAGTGATTAACATTCTTCACTGAAAAATTGCATCATGCAGGAAGAAACTGCAATAGAAACTTCTACGTTAAAATAAATTGCTCCCAAAAAATAGAGGATATTTTATTAGGAGATAATTCATTTTTAAATATCACCTAATTTTAGTAAGCAGTGTATATTCACTTTCAGGATGAAAGTATGGTCATCTATAAATATAAACTGTATGAACCCATATTTAATTTGATCTTCATTTTTTCCTTAATTTGAGAGCAGCGTTTTACTTATTTTCTTGTTATTTGCTACCTCTTCATGTTATGCCACATTGCTTTGCACTCCTTTGTACTTTATTCCTATTTCTGACTATCCCAATGCATCAAGCTTTTTTTATTTGCACTGTCCTGTACTAGCTTATTCCATCACCAAGTTTGTGATTTGTTTAATTGGTCAGATTCCTCACCAATTACCTTTTTAACTGACCGACTCCCTCAACACTTCACATAACTCACCACAGAAAACCTTCTTTCTCTTCTATCTCACACATGTGTGGGCCTTTTTACTGATAACATACTTCATCAACCTCATGCTTTCTACAACCATCAGAAGTTGGGACTGTAGAGGAAATGCAAATTAAAAAAAATGCAGTGTTGCTTACATTTGCTTTAAGATTTTTCATTACAGACTGCATAAAACTTTAGATATGTCATTTTTTTCTGGTCATTTCATTTGTTCATCCATTTCTGTAGGGCCAGAAGGACCAGTAGGATCATGAGGTTTATAACTGTGAACTTTCACTAAACATTTGGTTGAATGTATAAGCATCAAAAGTTCTGCCTTATGAGGTGAACAACAGAGGGGGTAAATCAGAAGAATGTGGTGCCCACTGGACTGGACCCCTTCAACAACGTGCACATCAAGATGAGAGAATGTCTCTGAGAATGTTTCTGTAATAAGGCAGGGTGTCGTCTTGTTGGAAAAAATCTGAATGTTTTCAGTTTTCTGACAACGATTAAGCAAACATTTTCTAAAAACCTTGTGAAATAGTGTCCCATACTTTTAAATGGATGCCAAATGCAATTGAAACAAATTATGGTCCTGAAATTTGGTGTCCATTTAGAAGTATGAGACAAATATGTCCCTTGGTCCTCAAAAGGTTAATCTTCCTACCACAAAGAAATACCCACAAGTACCCCAAATACCATACCATGTCTAGATCAAGACCTTAGAGCTAATACAATTGTTACATGTATCAGTCCAGCAAGGGCAATCAGTATCTGTGATTCTGTTTGTTGACCTCACCATTCATGGAGAAATGTGCTTCATTACTAAAGAGCACCTGATAGGGAAAATTAGGATTTATCACCCATTCTGCAAATGCTAAATGACAGTCAGGGTCCTGCAGTGCAGTGAAAGAAGAAAGGCAGACAAATTACCAGTAGACTGAGTTACAGTGCCCTACACAATAATTGGCACCCCTCATTAAGATGTGTTCGTAGACTTCTAACAAATAAATTACTTTAAAAAAAAATATACAACAATGCAAAAAATCCAACCTTTTATGTGGGGAAAAAACCCACATTAAGAAACAATTATTTTACATTAAATAAACTGTGCCACAATTATTGACACCCTTGATGTTAATACTTTTTACAACCCCCTTTTTCCCAACAAGACGGTACTTAATCTTTGCCTATAACATTTCACAAGATGGCAGAATACAGAGAGAGGGCTCTTCGACCATTATACTTTGCACACAGGTGAGATGTGTGAGATGTGAGATGCCATGTGATGCATGCCGTGTTGGCATGTAAATAGCGCCTGATGGCCTTTTTTTTACTTTTACACTTACTTTTTTGTATATGTTTTGTAATATATTTATGATTTAAAAAGCCATGTCATATACGCTAATTCAAAAAAAGCTTACAAACTTTTTCACATTTGTAAGCACTACATGGCATTGAGGCGAGGACTTCAGTGGCCCTATCAAGCATTGATCTGTGGTCGGTTCAATAATGTTATCACTGTGCCCCATTTAATCTTGGTTTGTTGCAGTTGATAGCAATCTGAAACACTTCCATACACATCCAGAGTGCTTCCTGCCCTTGCTACAGATATTTCTCAAGGTCATCTCTTTCAGGCAGACATTTGGTATTTACTTTGTTGGGGAAACACTTGCTGCAGGAAATATTAATGTGGCCACAGCAGACCAAAGGCATATCCAGATCAATTTGTGGGCAGACTGGCCCCTCTTTCTAAAGAGTAATGCATTTGGCTTGTCAGACAGTTTCTTAGAACGAATGCCATGCAAGGGTATTAATGACTGAACCATTACCCCCTACTCTAAGCAACATAAGGGGTAAGGCTCTGCAAGAATCAAAGTGAAAGATACTCCAGAAATCCCCTTTGGAAACTATCCGAATGCAGAAGAGACCATAAAACAGGTAGGTATGTGCTTAATATTAATTACATGCCCAAGCGAACTGAAAACACACTTTTCCACTCATATTACATATATCTGTGTCATCCACTGCTATACTTTGCATAAAATCAAGCATACAGCAATGCAATTTTCACAGGCAAACATTATCAGTAAAATAGCATACTCAAGAGCCTACTGACTGAAATGGGATTCCACTTTCATGTATTTCGGGTTGTGGGAAACTGAAAACTGATGTACTGGAAACTGAAATACCCAGAGGAACTGAATATTACATTTCACCGCCCCAGAAAGAGCAGTGTCTGGACCAATATTGGACCATTTGCGGTGCATGATCAGCAACAGCGCAATCTTGCAATCTGTTGCTGAGATCCAAGACCAGCACCAAGCTACTGTTGTGTTCTATAAGAAAAATCGGCCCTGGTCCCTGCTTTACTCAACCCTCTTTACAGACCGTCTCACCATCCAAGACTCCATTCCCATTGCCCAATTATGAGCTGTATCTCTACACCTACCTGGGGGTACTTAGAACACAAGATGCTAACCCACCCCTGAATCAACCTTATGATTGCGCCATAGAGCTCTTGGAACTAACCTTGCTTGTTCCATTGGCAGGCTTTAACTTTATGTCTAAACAATCTCCATCTTGGGGTAGAAAATCTCACCTACACTATTGTAGTATGTGCAGTGAAAATCCAAGTCAGTTGGGAATGTAACTTGTTAAAATAAGTGTCAGGTAGTATAGCATATCTTTAAATAGATACTAATTATGGGATAATAATAAATAATTAAAAGGTAATACACTGTAAATTGACTTAAATCTGCTTTGCCTAAAATTCAGCAATTTCAAGTTGCATAAAATTAGCTTTGGCTTACATTAGTAGTGTCCAAAGTGTTTAAAAAGCACAGTATCTTACAAAATTAAGTACAATACTGAACACTGAAGAAATGATGCTTTGTTGTCAAGAATGTACAATGTAAAGAAGTCAGTCTACAGGTTGTATAACAGTGTAAATTTGTTGTAACATCAAAATAACTCAACACACAGTCATTAATGTCTAAATCTCTGGCAAGAAAAGTGAGTACACCTCTAAGTAAAATGGCCAAACTGTGCCCAGTTAGCCATTTTCCCTCTCTTTTATCATGTGATGCACTATTAAAAGGTCTCAGGTGTGAATGTGTGGAGGCAACCAGGTTAGGATTACAAAGACAAGTCTTGCCTACAGTTAATCGTAGTGGTGGGGATGTCATGATTTGGGGCTGCACAAGTGCTGCTGGCTGTGAGGAGCTACAGTTCATTGAGGGAACCACAGATACCTATATCTACTGTGGCATACTGAGCGGAGAAAATGAACACAAACACACCTCAAAGATGACCATTGCCTTGATAAAGAAATTGAGGGTGGACTGGTCAATCGTGTCTCCAGACCTAAACCCTATTGAGCATCTGTGAGGCTTTCTCAAACAAAAGGTGGAAAAGTCCAAGGTCTCTAACATCCACTAGCTCAGTGATGTCATCATGGATGAGTGGAAGAGGATTTCAGTGACAACCTGTGAAGCTCCAGTGAACTCCAGAGCCATTGCTGGAAAATAATTGTCACCACAGAAAATAATGGTGTACTTTTGTGAGATACTGTATGTAAATTATTACTCTTGTGGTAAATTCTTACATGTGTGGTCTGATTAGTCTCTGGATATTTACACAAGAGAGCATCAGGAGGCTACTTTAAGGTAGTGTACCTCTTGATGAGATATTTTTGATTGGTAGGCATGCTACTATGATACACTCAATGACAGACTTTGAGAGGGGGAGCATCATTGGACTGAGAGAAGAAGGATGGTTGTTTCGAAGAATTGCCTCTCATCTAGGCTGTTCTGATTTAGCTGTTAGAATGTGTTGGGAGCAGTGGCTCTGTGAAGGCCTACACAAACACTTCGTATGGCCATTAGTACAGAGGATCATTTAATCTGCCAACGAGAAGCACGAGAAGCTCCTACAGTTTTGTTGCCCGCCTTCATTGCATTCCTGACTCTGCTGGAAGCATCTCCAGGTGCTTAGCAGAAGGAAATTTGTTTAATTATTGTCAATACACGTCTTGCCCACCATCATCACGTGTCTTACACCCAGTCGCCATCGCCTTAGTTCGCAGTGGTCTCATGAACGATAAACCTAGACTACTATGAACTATAACAGTATCATCTTTAGCAAGAAATTCAGGTTATTTTTGGGAACCCATCACAGTCGGGTTCGAGTTTGGCCTTCTGGTGTGCCCTTGAATCCTGACTTTGACTGCTGGTGTGATAGATGAGGATCCATGGGCCCAGCTGTGGGTCATATATACCATACAGACCCTGTTTGCCTCAAGTACCCAACCGTATCTCACCCTGTATCCAGGCTATAGGCAATAAACTTAGCCTTTCACTATTTTAGTATCCCACATGTGTAAACATTACATTTATTAGAATCCAACAACTACAAATACCAGTATGCATAGATTGTTTTGCCAGAACCTTCCTTAAATAACTATGATTTATGAAAATTTAATTCTGAACTTATTTTACCAGCTAGCTGGCAGTAGTGCTTAGACTATTGTATCATTATGACTCCTGTCCTTTCCTGTTGCACTCCATTGTCATTTCAGGACTTGACATTTGCATAGGTAATGTAATGATGCATGCCACTGTTTTTGGAAAATGAACACTTTTAAAGGTAGGGATATTTTTTCACTTGACATTTATATGCATTATTATCTGATTAGCTCACATTTTAGCACCAGATATCATTATGTGCTTGTATGGCAGCTTTACTCCACATTGCAATGTGTGAATGCATTTCCCATGTAATAATTTAAAAATGGAAGGATATGTGCATGCAGGAAGAGGGGTAATTGTAAGAAGGGTAAGTACCCTTTAAAGGGTTCTTGCAGAGGGAAATTAGCTATGCTGAATTACTAATCAGGCCATCTGATCACCGTTTACCTGCTGGGTCCATTTAACATCTAATCTGTGTTTTTCAGATGAAAGTATGATTATGATCAGGTTCTCAGTCAGTTGTTCTAACAGGCATGGATGATTGTTGCTCTTAAGTGTGTTATTAAATTATTTACACATCTTTTTCACAATTTATGTCTATTTTTTACTTTTACATTTTGATAAAAATATATATATATATATACAGATGTGGACATATTTGTAGGGATTCCTTCCAAGAAACACAGAACCCAACTGTTTCCTCTGAATGAAGTTGAAACTGGCAAAATTAAATCAATAAATAAATATACATAATTGGTTGAGATTGCTCACAAAACAGCAAAAACTCATATACTCATAGGGTCCATAACCTACAACAAGCTATTACACCAAACAAATCCTGTAACGATTCCTAAAACATCTGCACATGTCAACAGGTCGTTTGGCCCACTATTCTTCAACAAACTACTCCAGCTGGCTAGGGTTTGAGAAGGGCCTTCTCCAGACTGCATGTTTCTGCATTTTCCATTGATGTTTGATATTATTTGAACAACAAATTTAAGACAGCACGTGCCAGACACATTAAAGAAACTCCAAGACATAACACTGAAAGTGAATGTAGAGTTGAAGTGACTTGGTCCTGTTTTGTCTTTTCTGTCTAAAGTTCTTCCAGGGGCATTGTGTTTTGTCACAATTTGTTTTGCATGCATTTTATTAAATTCCAGTGAGGCGTTTATGTATTTCTTTCAACAGCAGCATCTTGGGTCTTTATCCATGGAACCCACTGTTGTTCAAAAGTCAATTATTGGTGCAAACACAGTGAGGTACCTTGAACTTGGGGTTCAGCTTGTATCTCTAAATTTCCCTTGACCCGTAATCTACCATTTTTACTATCCTTCTTTTTTTACTCTGAGATCAATTTTCCTATTTAGGGAACATACAGGTTGATTGGCTGCTGTCCCATGGACCTTAAACTTCTTAGTAATATTTGTAACAATTGTCATATGAATACCGAAAATGACACACAAAGTACTATTAATATTAGTTTCAGCCTCCGTTTCTTGTTTCTCTTGGTAGAGGCTGTCATGATTAATACATTTTACATTTACATTTACAGCATTTAGCAGACGCCCTTATCCAGAGCGACTTACAACTGATACAGTCTTACAATCCAAGCAACTGTGGGTTACTTCTGGTCCAGAGTCCAGTACCTTAACCGCTAGGCTACCGGAGTCCCTAATACTAGTGAATAAATCTAGTGTATCAGAAACAGCAGTATCACATTATGTTCAGTTGGTTTTCTAAATGTAAAATGAATTTATTTTGCATTTCTAGTTTTATTTTTAATGTATGCATGACAATAAGTTTGTTCATGCAAATGTTAAGTTACACAATTTCATTTAGAAAATTAACAAAACATGGTTTGACCACACTTACTCAAAGTTTATGTAAGATTGTATACCAGAGATTCCAGTCCACATTAACACTGGTTTCTCAGTTTTATGCCAAACTGAACTAGTCCAAATGAATGAATGTTTGTTGGATGACTGTAGTGTTATCATATTTTTGATTTGCTTGAAAAAATAAGTTTTTTACTTTGCAAATACTGTATAAGTATAATAATACAAAGGTGATGTTGTCTCATGGGTTACCAAACAAGGTTAAATAAGCAACTTCTCTCTAAAATGTGGTGCATTCTCTTCTTTAATTTTACAAGTAATATTTCATGAACACCAGTAAAGATGATAATGACAGAGTTATGTATTTTTCCTGTAAATAAGTTGAGCTTAATTTATCTGGCAGTGTATTTGTTGCTCAGCCTACTGGTGTATTACATAATGGAGATGTTACCTTTCTTTACACAGCACTAAGCTATAAATCAGGTTATCTTTACTCAGCCCAAAAAGTGCCATAATACAAACTTGCATTTAAGCACAAAAGTTGTAATCCCTGTGGTGCCAATGTGAAAAAGAAATATCCAGAACTACACCTCAGTGAGTGCCAAATAAATTCAGGAGATTACTAATAAAATGTTGGAGAATGCAAAAGACAGTGAATACAAGCATAAGGCAAATCAACTGGGAAAAAACACAAGAAAAGTTCTCATGACTCCTTTTAAAAGAGTTAGAACAACAATGTTTGGAAGGAAGTGTGATCCAAAAGTTGTAACTATATATATTTATATACTGCAATTAGCAAGACTCCAAATCCAGCACATTTCCCATCAGGATAAAGCAGTTACTGAATATTACTGAATGAATTAATCTTACATTTGCATATGTAAATACCTGCTATACATTAAATCCAACTAACTAAATTCTCACAATAATATTTGGTTTATTTCATATCCTCCTCCACTGTCTTAGCTTCCACATCTGAATGACAAAGCAAAAAATGTTGATGGCACCTGGAACAGCTTCTGCTCCACACCCTCCACTTTCCTACTGTGGGTAAGTAACCAATGCTTTTATTTTATTTAACAGATACTAATCAGGTGACTGCTGTGAGAAAGCACAGAATGCATGGTGGTACAAATGAGGATTAAGACCTTGCACATAGCAGAGGTGAAAATCCAACCAATCCTCAGATAGTAGGCAGTTATCCCTGAAAGTATTGAATATGCCAGAAAAGCAGAGAATTTTCCCATTGGGGACACCGGACCTGTAAACTTTTACTTCCAAATTTTGAATGCATCTGAATTAATCTCTAAGGCAACCTACCCAGATGAGTGTATTAATTTGGTCTTTGTGCTGGCCCCATCCACTGCTGTGTTTTAATCAATGCATAATTGGTGGTTTGTGTTGCAATAAGGGGGCAGTTGAGGGATCTTTGGGAAAGAGGAATTTAGATTCTATTCCACATGAATAAATATTACCATGAATAGTCCACAAATTGAGAAAATTACAACCAGTCAGAATCATAAGAATCCTACAAAAAGTTGTTCAAAATGCAGTTCAAAGTAAAGAGAATTCTAATTAACATGTTTTAAAAATGTCTTATTCATCCTATTCATCCAGTATGCTAGTTTGCACCAGGCAGTGAATGCATGAAACTCAAGTAGCACCTTATGACAAACCTTTAGTGAAGTGTCTGGAGTTATGCACATGGTCACTCTGGAAAATCCAGTATGCATTCTGAGAACAGTGCCAGATAACATGGGCGACTGAAATGCTAATTTGACACATCAAATATCTCATTCAGCTCACAGCTAAGGCATGGAGATTCTTTGAAGTCATGATCTGTGTCCAACTCTCCACGTGGTCTATGGTTATCTTTACAAAATAACACATAATGACACTTAATGAAATGCTTGAATACTGGCGTGAGGTGCGTTATTGAAAAAAAAAAACATCCACTTGTTTCATACAGACAAATAGTTATCAACCTTCAGTTCTTCTTCTTTGTTTTTCATGGATGAAATCATTTTGGGGAAATATATTGATGTTCAGTTAATGATTTTGACATTATAGGAAAATAAGGAAGGCCCTTGGCCCATGATCTGATTCTCACAGAATGCTTTCCAATAAGAGGCTAATGTCTTTCTCTCCTCCACTCACTTCAGAGCGCAATGACCTGTCGAATCACTTCAAGCGTGGTGCCTGACAATATAATTTATACCACTGAATGGTAATTCCTGCTGCTTCATAGCTATCCCACAATACAAAAGAGGAGTCGAATGAAGGCATGAGATTAACCACAATCACAAGCGCTTGTTCAAAACACAGGAGTAAAATGCACCCACAGAACAAATAACATTCCCCTGCATACAGTACAATGAGGATTTGAAACACTGAAACTGTGCATGTACAAAGCAGGTAAATGAAGTAGCATCACTTTTCCCGCCCTTGTAAGGTATCAGTGGGTCTACACAAATCTGTAGGAGGCTGTTTAATGGATGTGTCTAATAGTTTTAAAGGGCACAATCTTACTTTTAAGGTATATCTACCTCAGTACCAGTAACGACTGTATTCAGGCTTGCATGAGCTCAAGCCTTTCATCATTTGCCCCCTGAGTGCAGTGATATACTGACTGTAGTGAGTACTGTAAAAGTTGATTCTTTTGTGACTGCTCTTTGGGGACCAGGTTACAAAAGTTTAAGGATATGTGCCACATTAGCTTGTTATTTTCATGTGTTGTGTTGTGTTGTGTTCTAGATTTGTCTAGTAGCCATTAAAGTTATGCAATGATTTTTGTAAATCATAGCAGTAAAATTTTACATATATTATAATAAGAGATCAAATCTGTAGAAACAGCATGGAAATGTGTACTGCATACATTCATGCCTGTCCTGAGGCACTCATTATAATATCAATGTGAAAGGAAATTCAATTTGGCATTAAAAAGTAGACTGACAAAATTAAAATTGTTC
Organism: Parotocinclus spilosoma; assembly: GCA_033117975.1. Taxonomy (NCBI): domain Eukaryota; kingdom Metazoa; phylum Chordata; class Actinopteri; order Siluriformes; family Loricariidae; genus Parotocinclus; species Parotocinclus spilosoma. The sequence goes on along the minus strand of JAVSBV010121857.1, from coordinate 1,220 downwards.
CAAAATGAATAATTTACGCTTGCTGTGAGAATATGGCTTCTTGTGCCTCAAAACTCAGTATGACCACATAGAGAAAAACAAAAATCTGACAGGATATGTCATGGCTAGTTAGTGTCAGATTCTAATTACCTGTGTGGTGCCTATGAAAGAGACTGCAAGAAAAAAGAGGTTCTGAAATGTTAGTACACTTAAAACAATCAACACGCAATAAATCTGATTTGATGTAGGTAGGCCATAAATGAATTCATGAAACATAATAGCAAAACACAATGTTTGTACAAAAGTCACAGGAAACAGGGTGAGTTAAAAGACACAGGGCATGTCATGTGATGTATCGTGGAATTTTCGCAAAGGTTGTCAAAACCATTTTTGAGATTTCTTCGTTGGTAGTGGTCGACCACTACTATTTCTCTAAATTGAGTTATGAGTAAGGCAACAGTGCTTCACGTTTGAAATCGCTGGTCTTTTTGGGTGTTGGTTATTGAAGTCTGCAGCTATGACACGAACATTACTGTACCAGTGGCGAACAACAAAGGTTTAGAAATTTCTGTGTTGGTAACTTCTGAACTACAAGAGATATTGCAAATCTGTTTATGGCAATGAATTCCTGAGATAATTCTGGCCTTCTATTGACAATTCTGGTCCATGCTACATGATCACCTCCCATTGGGAAAAAACTTGCCCATGATCCAATATGGCGGGTTTTAAGATGGTGTCTCTATGTTACAGACATAGACTTACAGATAGGTCCCCTCACCCATTACTTGCTGGGATATTCATGTTATTTTCTCTTTGTTTATGAAATAAAAATGTCTTTTGACTCACCCTGTACTTTGTGTACTTTGGCTTAAAACAGTACTATCAACATCAGATAGACTGCCAAGACTGATATAATGTTAGAAATAATTCGTATACTTGGAAACTGTATGATTCTACATTACAATATTGTATAAAATACGGTGATATGTGCAGTGGATGTTTGCACATATCCAGTGTTAGCAATTTTCTGCCTCCTTCCTGTTTCCCTGTTTCAGATTAATTAAATCTTACTTCATATCATCATTACAAAAGTTTATCAATTTTAACAAGTTATCTATTGGAATATACTTGTGTAACTTTGTGTCACAAGTAGCTCTAGTAACAAGATAGGAGACGGAGATGCAGAGCAATGGAGGTTTATTGATTTCAAAGTAAAGGGTAAGCACAGGAACGTTGGGAGG
>JAVSBV010121847.1:0-19000 GCA_033117975.1 Parotocinclus spilosoma | reverse complement strand
TAATATGTTACATAGCACGTCCCGTCTTGTAACATAGGCCATGTTTGTTTAATCGGACCAGCCGGTTATTAGGACCAAAACCATCGCGTCGCAATGTGGTCCCATTAACCGGACTCGACTGTAATACATTAATAGTCCTGATGGAACTTTGTGTGTGGCTGAGGCGCAAATCCAAACAAACAAAGCTACAGTCATCATTATTAATTAAAAGTCCTAACAGTGGAAGATGAGATGCTGTTTATATACTGCTCACTAAAATAGGGAAATAGGGGATATTTCATATTTGTGAGCAGTATATATCGTAGGGGCCAAGTGTCCCCACAAGACATTTTGTACCTTGTGCAAACCTGTTTTTTTAGACAGAAATTACTGGTTTTGAAAATCCAAACGACTCCAAAGATCCCCATTAGGGTGATGGTGTTAGGGTTAGGTGGGTGTAATGTTAATTAGTTGCAGTGATCATTATGTCAGTGGGCGGTCCCCAGAAAGATAGTGACACACGCTGTGTGTGTGTGTGTGTGTGTGCGTGCGTGCGTGCGTGTGTGTGTGTGTCTGGGTGTTGGGCGTGTTTTGAATGTCAAGAAGCAAATCCCAGGACCATAAAACGACCGTTATTGTAAGCAGTCAGTCCTAAAGTGAGCTGAGACGTGGCAGACATGTTGTTTACAGGGCTCTTCTTGATCTTTGCGCATTTAGTCGGTGAGTAAAACTCCATCCGATTAGCGAATATCAACAGGTTATGAGCGCGAGCGCAGTTAAAACCGTATCTGTAAAGTTGTTGATGTTCTTATGGGGTGTTTTTTTTTTGTGCGTTACAGTGTCGCTGGATGCGAATAAATGTGCCTCTCCGCCCGAGTACCAGGATAAACTGTTGGATGAGAGATATGGTGTGCGTCACGAGTATAACGACGGACAGAAGGTGCGTTACAAATGCGCATTAGGTTACACACCGCTACCCGGCGGCACGCGCGAGTCACAGTGTCAGAGAGGGCACTGGACTTACCTGAACCTGCAGTGTGTCAGTAAGTGTGTTTACCTCTACCTACACTCACCTCTAACTTATTTTCTATAGCCTTGTCGTGTCCGTATTATAATATCTGTTGTTTTAGCTCATTATAACGCACTATGACGTAACTAGGGTGCATATGCTACTGTACTATACTGTACTGTACTATATAGGGACTGGTAGCCTAGTGGTTAAGGTACTGGCCTTTGGACCAGAAGGTCCAGGGTTCTGCCAAACTGGCACAGTTGGGCCCTTGAGCAAGGCCCTTAACCAACAATTGCTTGGATTGTAAGACTGTATAAGTTGTAAGTTGCTCTGGATAAGGGCGTCTGCTAAAATGCCGTAAATGTAAAATGTCAATGTAAATATGCCGAAATAGTATCATGGACCATGGATGACTAGCTATAGAGATCTAAAAATGTTAACATGGCTGGTAGGATATCTTTACTTTAATGCAGAACCTAATCCTATAAAAAAAAGCTTCATCCTAACATATTTCCAAAATGTGTTCCTGTTACTGTACTAGGGTTGCACCATGGATGTGATATTATAACACTATGGGAAGCCTGAGTGTTTTAATGTATTGTGATACGGCTTTATTATGGTCGTATAATATTGTTTTTAATGTCGTGCACTGGGCTTGTTTGTTTATTTGGCTTCTTTAATGTCGCCATCGGCACCGGTGGCCATTTCAGCAACACACAAGGTTATGTCAGAACTAGTTATACATTTTACATTTACATTTTACGTTACTTAGCAGACGCCCTTATCCAGAGCGACTTACAATTAATACAGTCTTACAATCCAAGCACTGGTGGGTTAAGGGTCTTGCTCAAGGACCCAAGTGTGGCAGCTTAGCCGTGATACGGCGGTGCTACCCACCGAGCCACCGTGCCGCCCGCACTGTGGTTGTAATATAGTATTAACTTCAACATATTCGGCAAGTCTTCAGACCCTTTCAACTGTTTAAAATTTTGCATTTCCAAAAGTATTCAGACGCTTGACTATTTAGCTGAAGCGCTGTGGGCAGGGATTACAGCCTCCAGTATTCTTTGGCTAATGACAATCCACACTTTTGGGGATTTTCTGCCATTCCTTTCTGCAGATCCTCTCAAGCTCTTTCAGGTTGGATGGGGACTGCAGGTCTCTCCCGAGATCTTTTTTTGGGTTCAAGTCAGAGCTCTGGCTGACCAACTTTAGGACTTTCACATAGTTGTCCCAAAGCCGTTCCCTGTATTGTCTGTTCTATTGTCTAAAATGCATTGTTAGCTGTGAGACCTTAAATAGACATGCGTCATTCCAATTCATGTCTAATCAACTGAATTTACTACAGTCAGACTCCAACCAAAGTATAGAAACATCTCAAAGATGATCAAGAGAGCCCTCTCCCCAGATCATAATTTTATGTCATAGCAAAGTGCCTTTATTTAAGTCCATGCAGAATTGTACTATTTTCTAAAATTCTGTTTTCATTTTCTCATTATGCGGTATTGAGTGAAGACTGATGGGAATTATTATTGTTATTATTATTATTATTTTAGCAAAAGGGTCTGAAGACTTCCCGAATAAATTGTTGTATAAATAAAAGTTTGTGCACACCAAAAAATGCCAGGCAAACCATTTGCTGCTTTAGATTTTGTTCTTCTAAGGGCTTGGAATTTAGAACATGACTGTGATGTCAGCTTCTGGTGTTACACAATAAGCCTTGGCATTCCAGTGCATTTTCAATGTTTTTGATGGAATTGAGGTCAAGGTTCTGGGCAAGTCAACCACGTTCTCAATCAAAGGACCAACTCTCTATGAACTTTAGGCAGCAGGCAGAAGGTTGATGAACTTACCTCAATTATATCCCTAAATGTGTCATTGAGAGTCATGGAGATATTCCGTACAGCCCATTCTACTGCCACTGTTTATCTACGGAGAATTCAGAAATAGATGCTTTATATTCTGAATATATACAGTAGTATATGACTTCACTGTAGAAAATGATGTAATGGTACACTGTGGGTTTAATATGGTACATAATGGTTTTTAATTTGATACACTATGGGTATAAAGTGATGCGCTCTGGGTTTATTGTGGTCCACTATGACAGTGGTTCCCAACCTTTGTTCCTTAGAGGCTCTCCCCTGAGGGGGTTCGAACCACAGGTTGAGAACCATTGCACCATGAGTTTTACTGTGGTGAGGTGATAAACCAAAAGAATATGAAAGTCATACATTTCAGAGATTTTATGAAATGTAAGTAAATCAAAGCAGACCGTTTAAAACGCATAATAAAAATCACTGTAATGCATGGCCTAGAACTTTGCTCTTACAAATATTTTATAAAATCAACAACCATCACCGTCACACACTATGATTGTACTATGCAGCAACATTTAAGTACTGTGATCCATTCTGGTTCTGCTGTGCTGCAATATTTAATTACTGTTATTCACTATGGTTATACTATGCTGCAATATTAAATTGCTCTAATTCACTATATTCCTACTTTACAGTATTTAATTACTGATATATTCTATGACTTTACTAGCAAATCCCATGGTCAGACTTTTATACACCATATAGTGTATTATTTGCAAAATTTATGAATGTACAGGACTGTGCAAAGGTATTAGGCCACCTTTAGATTTGTTTTACTTTATCATAGTATAATGACCATTTATAACATTTCTAAGGACTGGATCCAAAAATGTAAAACTTGGATTCATCGCTCTACAGTACTCTACTCCGATGATATTCTTTCATATGTTTGTGAGCTTTTGCATATCTTAGGCTTTTCACCCTGTTCTACTTCTGAAAAATGGGTTTCTTGGCTGCTCCATTTCCAAAAAGATCACCTGATCAAATTTCTATGGACTGTAGAAGGGTTAGTTTGATCCTGATACTGCCCCCAGAGTTCCCAGGTACTGCTATTGCTCAAGTTTAAAGAGAAAGTCACACTAAATACTTGCCACTATAACCTATAAAAGCAGTTTTTAATACTGCATATACATTTCCTGTAATTTCTGGTTGTATTTAAACATAGAGGCAGAAATAATGATAAATGGTCATTATACAATTGTTTTAGCAATACCCTTTCTAATCTAATGGTGGCCTAAGACTTTTGCACAGTACTATATATGGTCATTTTACTGTTGCTAAAGGCTTTTTGACCGTTGCACAGTACTGTATCTATGACGACTTGGCAATAGAGCCATTAACCTATACCACAGGTGTGAGGTTTCCTGTTAAAAGCAGATGTGGAACGCAGACATCATTCCACGCTGATTTAAGCCAGGCAGTTTAAGAGATCAGAGAAAATGGTGTATTGCTATTATTCCTAATTTAGCGCTCTGGTTTTCTCACAGGTGGCAGATCATTCAGCCCTTTGACTCCTTTGCATAATATTCATATAACCTGTTTGGTCATAGGCTTCTAGATTTGTTTACATTAGCATCTAGATGGTTTCTCAAGCTTTCCTTGGTCTTAGCAGTAGACAGGGCTGTAATGTAGGCTGACTGAGTTGAGGTCAGGGTTCTGTGCACGCAGGCCAAGTTCTCTATTAAAGTTAGTCAAACACTTCTTTATTGATTTTGTTTTAGATGAGGCAGAAAGCTGAGGAACTGACTCACTGCGAAGCTGGAAACCTTACAAAAACCAAAATTGCCATATTGAGAGTCGCAGAGGCGTTGATTACAACAACTCAAGGCCTTTTTACTCCAAGTTTTAATGGACGGAAAAACCCACATCAAGTTTTGTAAAAGAACACATATACTGCTCACTGAAATGTGTGGATATTTTAAAATGAAATGAAATATCCCACCAATTTTTGTTCAGATGCATTGAAATCCGATTGACCAATCGGAGCTCAGTTGTACCACTGGTAGCAGTGAATATGACCAGCAACACTCTGCCTATAAAAAGCTATTAGCTATTAAAGAAATTATCTGGTGAACACAGTTGAAAGGCTGGGGAATGTACGCCCACCAACCACTTTATTAGGTATTGCTAGTACTGCTAGTACTAGAACTGCTTTATTTCTTAGTGGCATAGATTCAACAAGTTGCTGGAAACATTCCTTAGAGATTTTAGTCCATATGGACTATGCATGTTGCTGCACACCCATCATGCATGTAATATTTAAACCATGATCGATTAGAAGGGGCCTGAAAGTGTGGCAAGAAAATGTTCCACACACCATTACACATTCTGAATTCCAGCATTACCTCTTGATTAGTGGGACTGTGGTAGACTAGTGGTTAAGGTACCGGACCGTGGACCAGAAGGTCCAGGGTTCAAATCTCACCTCTGCCACAGTTGGGCCCCTGAGTAAGGCCCTTAACTCACAATTTCTTGGATTGTAAGAGTGTATGAATTGTAAGTCGCTCTGGATAAGGGTGTTTGATAAATGCTGTAAATGTAAATGAATCGTCCATACAAGGCAGGATAGATGCCTCCTTTCATATTGCTTAGGCCAGACTTTTTTTATTGCTTGTTTCGCGGATCCGCCAACAATCATATTTGAAGAATACAACAAAAAAAATGGGTTTTTTTGGTATTTCGCGGATCCACCGCAGTACTATTGCTTAAAATAAAATAAAAAAATCTTTAAAAATATTTTTTTAGCTTTTTTCGCGTCTGGTGGAGAGCCAACGGTATTGTTCTGTGTATTAATTTTTTCCCCAGATTCACTTTAATTTAATTTAAACACTTTAAAGATTTAATAAATTACATTTTTTAATAAAATGTTATTTTTATTTCTTCCTCCTTCCTTGTATTGATTCCACATAGTCCTCAAGAAATTGAAAAGTGCTGAAAAATAAAGATTCTTAAGTAGGGACATCAGAGGAACAAGCAATTTAAAAAGTCTGGCCTTATGGGAAAACAGCAATTACCAAAGACTTTCAAGGTTCAAACCTAAATGACAAATTTATAGATTACAAATCCCGGTGACACCTTACCCAGAGTACACCTCTTCCTGGAACCACTAAATTCTGGGAAAGTTTTGGTATGAGACCGATGGCAATGCAAGCAACATATTCAAAATCCATTCGCTTTGTAAACCTTGCACATTCAAACAATATGAAACAAAATTGCATATATCATGCATTTTTTTGTGTCTTATGCACATTTATTGCACTCAAATAAAAACGTAGAATTTACTTATGATGTGGTTTGCAATAAAAAGATTCAATTTTACATACAATGAGCCGTAAATGAGATTTAGAGCTCAAAAAATAGTGCACATTAGTAACAAGAGTGTGTGTGTTATGGCTGCAGGGACATTTAAGGCACTCATTTGGCCAGGTGCTTATCTGCATCTATTTGTGCATTAATGTTGGATTTAGATGATCAGAGTAATAGGTTTTACGTGACGAATATAAAGCTGCTAAAATGCTGCACCATTAATTGTTTAAACATAACAATTAAACCCTAATTGGCTCACATTTTCACACACTGATGTGAAGTCATGTTGCTGTGATGTGTGTGTCCTCTCGTCCATATCTGGTGCCCTTTTGCTTTGCGGTTTCACATTTTACCCAAGGCAGCACTTTTGGACTGAATTATAGATGAGCTTTGTGATATAGTTTCTCATGCTGTCATTCCATGAGTTATTCTTCTTAGCGGTTTCAGTCTATGAGTTGATGCATGAGTGAGATTTATAGCTGAAGACCGATGAAGGGATGACCTCAGAGCAATACTGATGACAGTCAAACGCATGCCTTCTATTTCCTGTTCGTTATACATGTCCTATACTTACTGCTTTGATCTAAAAAAAAATGTTATTTACAATATTATTGCTTGTTCGTTGACGTTTAGCAGTCTGTTAATCTGCTCTTCACAATTTAACTTGCTTCAGAAAGATGTTCAAATGTTGCAATACCAGCAAAGGTCACAATAATCCAGGAAAAGGTCTTTTCTGTAGCCTGTTATGGATGTTAAAGCTGGAAAAGGAAATATATTGATACCGTTGAAATTCGCTGCTCTCAAACACTTGGGTGGCAAATAAGGTAAGAAAGATGGATGCGTGTTCAAGCCGAACCACAGGCAAAGTAACCGAATTGATTCTCTCTCAATTTGGACATGCACAACTTTTCAAAAGTCTAAGACCACCATTAGATTACATGTTCCAATGTATAACGATGGTATAACGACCACATAATTAGATCTTAGCATCTTTATTGCAATATAACCTGAAAATATAGGTGTAATGTGTATGCACAGATTAGCAGTTTTACAATTTGAAGAAGCTTGATCAGGAATACTGTACTGTTTTGGAAGGGTTGCAGCTAAGAAACCACTTTTTTGGAAGGGAAACAGAGTGAAAAAGCCAAAATATGTGAAAGATGGAAATGAAGATTAGTGTAAAAGAATGTTATGGAAATCCAAATTAGAATTTTTGGGGTCTAGTTATTGACAATATGTTACTTATGATCATTATATCATTGTTAAAACAGTAAATATAATGGTGTCCAAAGACCTTTGCAAAGGACTGTATGAGCAGAGTCAGTTCTTTCAAACAGACAATTATGCTTGGAATAGTTAATGGAAAGGATGAAGATTATGGGCAGCAATAAAATAGAGAGATACAAAGTAATCGTTAACAAACCATGAGCTGGAATCAGTTTGAGTAGGTGGTAGACCATCCCTGTGCTGACCTGGGTTCCAGGCCAAGCAGGGTTTTTTGGGTGGGTTGGACACCGCATAAGCAGGATTGGGCTGAAAATAAGAGTGGAGAGGCTGGATGGAGGCTTGCAATGGAGTGACGTTCCATTCAGTGAACAAGTTCACCTGTGTCCTATGAAATCCCAATATAGGTTCCACAGCCCCCTGTCCAGGATAAGCAAGGGTTCAAATGTAAATAGAGTCAATTCCAGTTAGTCGGACCATAACGGGACATACATATTTCTTATTCGCTCTCACATTCTTTGGTCTGATTAAGCGGAATTTTGGTCCAAATAAGCGAATAACATTACACATATATAATAGGATTTGTTTAGATACTTTAGGATTTGATCCTAAGCGGCTGGCCCCATTAACCGGTGGTCCTATTAACCGGAATCGACTGTATATTAACAATAATATTGATACTGAGGCAATCTGAGGTCCTTAAGGTGATACATAGCGCAGCGTATTTCCTGTAGGATTTATGACATGAACAGGTATTTCAGACGTGTGCAGAAACTGTGAAAGCCTGTGAGAAGTGAACACCTTTAACTATGGTAAGGTGCGCTGCAAAGACGCAGTTCTTGTTAGCACCCTTGTTTGTACAGTATATGTTACTGGACGTTGAAGAAGAGTGAAAGGGAACTGATTCACCTTTTCATCCTGAACTTGGTCAGTAATATATGATATACTTAAAAACTGTGCATTAATAAATACAAACACGTGCCAGTGCTGGGTTTACTGGTTCTCCAGCCATGGCGAGATTTAGCTTCCATCTTTTGCCGTCTGCCCTTGTGTGTAAGTATGTCTTCCAAGCTCAATACGGGTAGTCCTTGCTTGTGACGGTTGTGTGTATGCCACTGGACTCCTCAGGAATGGAGCCTCTGCGTGGAACTCCAGCCCGGCAACGCAGAAGAGAGAGAAGTTCATGCGACACACTGTTGGAAAAGGCTGCATAGATCCAGGGGTTCGTGCAGGAGTTCAGACTAGCCAGCAGCATCAGGATGGTGAAGGCAACTCCTGAGAGACAAAAAAGACAGAGTATTGTCTTCCATTCTGCATAGTCTTACGTCAAACTATTGGACACAGGTTAAATGAAACAAAAAATGAGAACACAACTCTTGCAGAGAACCAGTGGTAGATGAAGTACAAAAACAATGTACTTACAGTAGAGATATCCTAGGTAAAATATTAGTCCAGTAGACATCTTCCCTTTAGAGCTCCACTTGAGTAAAAGTACAAAAGTATTTGCCTTTAAATGTGCATTAGTATTAAAATTATTATTATTGAAATAATTGCTTAATCAGCTATTTCATTTGGGTAAAAATGCTAATTATTATTGGTACATCAATCCTTTAACAGAATATCATTCATTAATCCAACAGGTCAAAATAAGCTCATAACAGTGTTAGTACGCATTATAATTTTATTTTGATTAGTGTTCTCGCTTCTCATTTCTTTCCCTTTTATACTGTAGCAACGATCCAAGCCCCAAGTGCCCATAAACAAATTGCGGGTTTTTCTGTGTCTGCATGTCTTGTTTAATGGGTTTGGCAGTTTTATAATTTGAGCTCAGTAAGTACGATAAAGTATGTGTTTCATTCATTCAGTAGTCATATATACAGTAATAGGGGTGTAACGGTTCACTCTGTTTATAATTCGATTTGAGTCACAATAGTGAGTTAACAATTTGATTTTCTCGCAATTATTGATTTAACATTCAATAATTCAATAAACAGAAGTGCAAAACAATGCAAAACAATGCCTATCATATTTGTATACTAAAAACTTTTTAAAACTACAATTAAAATATTTTTAATAACCAGCAATTTAAATAACTATCAGTGCTATCAGAAATTGAAAATGGGACCCTGTTATCATGCCCAGTTTGCCCAACATTTTTTTTTGCATCAACTGTGTGTGAGAAAATACAAATATTCTTAAACATTCCTTGTCCCTTGAGTTTCCATAACTGTTACCCCATAATGAGAAGGATATGACGTATATGATGCCCTCTGGTGTTCAAAAAACGCAACAAAATGATTAGGTGTGTATACAAAGAACAACATTGCCCCAATGCAAAACTTGACATTTTTGCGACCCAGACGATACAAAATGTTCTGTTGTTATTCTCACGCCACACAATGCAAAAGGAAGGCAGATTTTGCATAATGTAGTGAGCTAAAAATTAAGATTTGATTTTAAAATGTAGTGTAGTTAAAGTAAAAAGTTACTGAACATAGAAATACTTCAGTAAAGTAAAATACACAAAAATATTCAAGTATAGTAGTGAATTACCTTTGTTACTTTCCACCACTGCAGAAAACAACCTTAAATATTACATATAAATATAAGAATGTGCTGCATAGTGTTCATTCAGGAAATGGTTACTTGCATGTACTAAAAAACCTGCTAACAATGATTTCTTCACACTTCTTAGTTCCCTCCCATTTGACATATCTGCTCATGTCATAAATACAACAGGAAATGTGTTGAGCCGTCACATAAAACAATTTCTGATTCCAAAAAACCTTACACATCTAAAATACAAAAGTATCTGGACACCCTTTAATTTCAGAACCAAAAGGGGAAATGGCATATCTGAATACCCCAGAAAGTAATGGGTGAGGGAGGCCTATCTTTTAGGCTAGGTCCGGAACATGGCCGCCATCTTGAAAGCAGGGTTCGGAAGCCAGCCGGGGTCACTGTTGCAGCACCGGGGAATTCCCATCCCTCCTTTCTTAAGACATGGCCAGTCGTGCCTGCATGACAACCAAGCTGGCCGGGGGGGCACCTCCGGGAAACCCGGGTCTCGTCGGTGGTGGAGTAGCGAATTGCCACTGAGCAACCACTTTGTTATGTAAACAGAAAAATTAAAACCATAAATGCATTCTGTATCTTCTCATATACTTGAAGCCAGAATTGAAATAGAGATAGATTTGAGTTAATGAACACTGACATGTAAAGCAGCTGATACCAATTAAATGTGTGTGTGATTTTATCTGCGTGTCGTTGCGACTTCTGGAACAGCACGTCGCCAAGGGCGAGGCAGCGACATGGGATTTAATTGTTGCATATACAGAGAGAGACAAAGAACGAGCCTTGAAGGAAGCAGCTCATCTGACTGTGACCGAATCGTCCCCCAGTGCCACAAGCCATTGCCAATTCCCACCAATTTATCTAAACATCGCACGATTCCTACCAGAGCGTAAGGGCTAACAAGTGAATCCGGTATGCCACTGGTGTCACAGGGAAGCTAAACTTGTGTGTAGGAGAGCTGTGTTTACTACGCTTTTAATTGGTATTTTAATTGGCAGGGGAGAAATGCGTGCCTTGCCTTTCCTTACTTCTTTACCTGAATTCAAAATTATTCTCATAAAACACACGTTCCAGCTGTACATTTACATCATTTGGCAGATGCCCTTTACCCAGAGTGACTTACAACTTATACAGAATTACAATTTAAGCAATGGTAGGTTAAGGGCCTTGCTTAAGGACCCAACTGTGGCAGCTTGGCAGAGATGGGATTTGAACCCAGGACCTTCACATCCAGAGTCCAGTACCTAAACCGCTAGGCCTCCACAGTCCTGTTTTTGTGTAGAGTATTTTGTTGTGTACAATCATCTTGTAAAGCGACCATGGGTTTGTGAAAGGCGCTATACATGTTTAACTTATTATTACTATTATTATTATTATTATTACCATCCAAAATACAAGAGCAGTCACTCCCATTGACAGCTGGCTCTTGCATAGTGGCACTCGATCTTCTTTTGCATTCAAGTACCCCCTGTAAAAGCAGAAACATCTAAAGACTAAGCTGAGCGATGACCTGTGATGTTTTTAGTTCTGCATACTGGCACCCTGGGCCGGCTGTAGGCAGACGAGATGCTCTGTCCCCAGCGTGTGTAGCACATCACAGTTGTGTTTTTCTTCAACTTATTTTCGGTCAATAGATTTCGAGCAGAAACAAATGAGTCACCCCAAGCTTCTTATGCCAAAGTTTGGCACAACTGGTCAAATGACATATTTTGTTGATTTCTTAGAGGAAACATTTACAGCAACAGCTCTGGTGGCTCGGTGCTAAGAGCCAGCTGCTGGAAACATCAGTTCCTCAGGGCCTAAGTATAAATTGAGAGTGAGGCTTGCAATGTGGTGGTCGGTGGTGTGTTTACAGAACAGTGCACTGGACTGGAGACGTGCCCTCAATGTTCTTCTGTCTGCTATCAGTCAATTCCGGGTAAGGGTGCAGACCCTGACCAGGATAAGTGGGGGTAAAACAGGATGCTTTGTATTTCCATAATTTGGCAGAGCTTATTCACATAGAAATATTCATTTTTTTAAAATACGGGGGTTTTGATACGATACGAGCTGTGAATCGAATACATTACGATTTCTGAACCCGTGCTACAGAGTTGCAGCCATCAGCAAAGCAGAAAAGAGTTCTGAGGCGTACTGTAGTTTCATACAACATCTAGTGACACGGTGTATAACAGGTGTGTTACTATAATGACGGCCGAGCACTAGGGGAAAAAACAACATGCTGTTGTTTTGGTTAGCCTGCTGGACCATTAGCTGACTGTGAAATGGCTAGCAGAGAGAGCAAGACTGAGCTGAAACAACCAAAATCACCAAATTACTTGCACCATAGGGAAGTTTATAGCTTCTGATTTGCAGCCGTACTCTGTTGTAGACGATCCTGGATTACGCAATTTGCTCGTCTCGAACTCATTTCATGAAAACTTCCAGTACCAGTCATCCTTTCCAAAAATGTTTGTACATGCCTCTGTGACCTCTATATCAAAAAATACAATAGAAATTAAAATCATTTTCTTTCACCATGTTGTATCGAAAGTGTATCGTATCGTAGAGCAAAAACAGCAATATTTGTTTGTGTAAATTGTGAAATTTGTGTATCGTTTCACCCCTATTATGTAAGGTCTCAGAACTTAAGTGGCACACTGGTTCTCCAAGTGGGGGCACAGAGCTATTGTGTGTGTGTGCAACATGGCGGCTTCCTAGTAGCTGCGCCACAATGCACCTGTCGTAACTACCGCCGATAAAGTACAGAAAATGTTCAGTCTGAGTTTGTATAGTTTCGTGCTTATTTTGTACCTAGCCCAACATAATAGATTGGTAGACCTGATAGCAGCTCAGCTTCCTTATCCAGTGGATGAATTGATTTTTAAGCATTCTACAGTCAGGCCTGAATGGTTACTGCAGCATCTGGGGTCTTTTCACAAATTGCTAATACACCAGATATTGTTTGTATTTCCAAGAGCCAAAAGAAGGGGGTGCTGTATGAAGTATAATTTGTATCTAGACGATTTAAATGTCAGCTTGTAGTTGTGGTGTTTACAAGTCTCGGACATGTACATAGACCTGTAGTACGTGGACTTGGTCTAGTTGGATTTAGTAGAGCAAAAGCAAAATAGGTGGGGAAAAATTGCTCTATGTCAACAAATATTGGAAGCTTGCATGTTTGCAAAAGGCGCTCTTTTCTTTATCCTTAAATTCGGAGAGTTTTATAAGACCTGATGAACTGTGTGCCAGGTTGGACATTTTTCTAAAAATATTTTGTCTCCCGCTGTTATTAATATTAATGAATAATTATTATTGTATATGGGAACAAAATAAAGTCTATAAAATGTGCGTGTTTCAGGACCACTGCAATACCCCATTACAGCAGAGTAATTTTAGAATTGCTTAGTGGTGCCACTGGCCTGTCTGGCCATTACATGAACAACTACTGGTCAGGCCCATTATAGAAAATGCCAGACAAATGCCCTGCCACTCCCTTTGTGGACCAACAGCACCACTTGTGGATGCTTGAAGTTGCAAATATGGTGGATAGACACCATTCATTTTCACATTAAGGTTTCAGTTCTTGTTGGTAAGAAGTAGCAGTTTGCCAGATGTTTACTTCATCCTTTTATTTACATTTAGCAATTGTGGATTAAGGGCCTTGCTCAAGAGCCCAACTGTGGTAGCTTGGCAGAGGTGGGATTTGAACCCTGGACCTTCTGGTCTAGAGTCCAGTACCTTAATCGCTAGGCTACCACAGTCCATATATCATGTTCAGATTTTCCAAACCAAGTATATGGTGAACCCGCAAACTAATCCCCTTCACTGATTCCTTATTTTCACCGCAGTTGCACCAAAGTGGATGACTGTTTGCATCACCAATCTCCCGACACCACTTTGCCCACATTAATATGTCCCTTAAATACAGTCCTAAATAATGCTTTGCCAAATCTAGCTCTCATCCTCTAAAAAGTTATGTGGTGTAAAACAAATGTGGTGTAAACTAAAACCAACTGTAAACAACAAAGCATGACCTGTATGATTGGCTGAGAGATCAGCAGTTTTTGGTAGGTCATTATGTTTTTTAATTTCCGAACTGAAGCAGGTGTAATGAAGCAGTAACGCCAATTAACGATACGATTTGAGGGAGCGCTTCGTTTAAGCATTAATGCTTTTTAAGCATGGTACTTTGCAGCTTCTGAAAGTGCCGCACTGCCTGTATTTTGTTGTTCTGTAGATCTTTCATCAGCTTTTTACAGAAACATTTACATTTAGTCGTTTAGCAGATAGCAGATATGTGGAAGAAAGCAGGGTACCTGGAGTAAACCCACACGGACATACACTGATTCTGAAAACAAAACATACACTGTATATGGTCAATGGCAAAACCTTCACTGGCATCGGGCATAGCCTAAATAACTCAAAAATGCCATTTTTTTTCACACAATGCTTTTTCACAATGTCTTGAATGAAGTGCTGAGAGCCAGAAATTTCAAAAGTGAAAAAAGAAGCCTTTTATTCCACATCTATTTCTTGTCCAGTGTGACTACTGCTTATCCTGGTCAGGTTCACAGGCCTTGGTTTGGTAGTCTAACTTAGGAATCGCTAGATGCAGCGATACATTAATCACAAAGCCATAAACCAGAACCTAGACCCACAGGAACTGAAGGTTCCAGCAGTTGGCTCTTACCACTGGTTTACTGGATCTGCATTTGACCAAGGTTCACCAAACTTTGCATCAAACTGGAGCCAGCTGCTTAGAAATCTGTTTATAAATATGCAGAGATTGACTGACTCAAATACCAGCTTAAAAGGTGATCACTGTGAAACTACGACATTTGTCCTTTAGGCCAGACTTTTTTTATTGCTTGTTGGGCGGATCCGCCAACGATCATATTTGAAGAATACAAAAAAAAAAAGGTTTTTTTTGGTATTTCTCGGATCCAATGGTTGAAATAAAAATTAAAAAAATATATATATATATTGGAGAGCTTCTGTTCATTTAATTTTTTTCAAGATTCACTTTAATTTAATTGTAGGTTAAATAAATTTTATTTTTAAATTAAAAATTATTTGTATTTCTTCCTCCTTGTATTGATTCTACATAGTCCTCGAGATATTGAAAACTGCTGAAAAATAAAGATTTATTTTTATTTTTTTATCTCCCTCCTCAGTAGATTCTTAAGTAAGGACATCCGAGGAACAAGCAATTTAAAAAGTCTGGCCTTAAGATTATTTTATTTATTTGGCTTCTTTAGCGTGGCTATCGGCATCAGCAACCATGTAAGCGACACACACAAGGTTATGTCCATACACAAGTTCATCTCAATACCAGTCACATATATATACATAAGTCAATGCCAATAGTTTTTTGAGTAACCAATTAACCTAACATGCATGTCTTTGGGAGGAAACCGGAGTACCTGGAGTAAACCCACGCAGACACGGGGATGACATGCAGACTCCACACAGAAAGGACCCAAGCCACCCCCGGGGATTGAACCTGGGACCTTCTTGTTGTGAGGCAAGCGGTGCTACCCACCAAGCCACCAAGCCACCGTGCTGCCCCTGGCCTTAAGAAGTGCAACTGTAAACTGAATAGCATGACTAAGCTACAGAGTAAGCTAGCCTTGTTTTGAGATCAATTTAATGTTATATGCATAACAACAAAGTGCAAAGATTTTATTCACAATGGAAGAGCATTTGAACATTTGGATTGAACATACGATCTCACCTTGGTTTGGTGGATTGGGGTCCCAAGCTGCCCAGAGCTGCACCGTGAAGTACGGCGACCAGCACACAGTATACACCAGCACTATGACCAGAGTCATCCTCACCGTTTTGGAGACTGCTCTGGACACACCCGGTGGGGGCTGAGCAACGGGGCGTGAGGAGAACGAGGAAGAGCAGCGCACCGCACTGGGGAATGAGTTGGTGTAGGGTTCTGAGTAATCTGAGGAAGTCTGGTAACAATCAGTGGCAAGTGGTGCCCGGTTTAGAACTGGTGCTGAGTTGCTGTGATTTGTGTTTGTGTGTGTGTGAGACAATACATCAGGGGACTGGGCGGCGTACTGAAATTCACTCCGATCCTGGTCGACCTGTAATGGATAGTCACAGCAGTCTGGCTGCAGTTCATGGAAGTCGAGGGCATTATATTGTGATGGGGATGAGTCACCGTTGTTCCTTGAGTTCAATTCTCTTGGCACATCCCTCACAATGCATCTGCGTCCTCTCTCCCTCTCTCTGGCTTTGGCTTTTTGCTTTCTCAGCCTGGGCAGGTGCAAGAGAACGACACTCTTTTTCTTCTTCTCAGGCCGCATTACCCGTTTGGATTTTAGGTAGATGTTGTCATGGATCTCCTTGAAAATTCGCACCTGGAAGGGAGAAAGTTATGAAACACTTGCAGTACGTAGACTTATAAGATTTTAAAAATGTATAAACAATTAAGTGGCTGACAGAAAAAAGGCTGCAGTGTGAGGCTGGGAGTGAGCCTTTTGTCACGTATCAAATCCCGACCCTTACTAGGCTAAAGCAGAATGAAAATGAGATAATCAATAAAACAGCAAAAAGTTTTTTTAAAAGATTAATAAATTACTTAACAATTAAAAGTATGCCCGTTTAATGACACTGAAATGTAAATTTGGACATTATTATAGTCACATGAATGCTATCTGAAAACCCAAAGCCTAAACTATTCTACACAAATCTTCATCCAGGAACAAATAACGAGCACACACACACTGTAAAGAGTCAAAAGTTACAGAACATTTGAACCACAACAGATATTGCAAATCTGAGTGCAGCAATCAATTTCTGGGACAATTCTCATCTTCTTTGATTTGCCACATTACCACCTTCCCATTGAAAAAAAACTTTCAAGATAGTGGCCATGTTCCATACATAGGCTCAAAGATAGCCCCCCTCACCCATTACTTGCTGGAGTATTCATATATGTCATTTTCCCTTTTGTTTTCGAAAAAAGGGTGTCCTGTGCCTTTTGACTCACCCTGTAGAACCAAAATATAAATGCACACAGTGTAATATGAACATGCCACACTGGCTGCACACAACCAAGAGGGAATGTGTCCACTTGAAGAAACAGAACATTTACATTACATTAACGGCATTTAGCAGGCGCCCTTATCTAGAGCGACAGCTTATACAGCTTTACAATCCGAGCAATTGTGGGTTAAGAGCCTTGCTCAAGGGCCTAACTGTGGCAGCTTGGCAGAGGTGGGATTTGAACCCTGGACCTTCTGGTCCAGAGGCCAGCACCTTAACCGCTAGGCTACCACAGTCCCAGAACAGGTAATGCAGCATCATGTATTTCTATATATATTTGTCGGTGAACCATGGTTGTTTAAGTGATTAATTGGTCGTTAATTAGCTCTACCATAATGCATAAAGCATTACCATCAGTTTACTATATTGAGCTTTTATGTACTGCACTCAGATGTAGTCAGTATCAAACATGAACTGATTTGAAGGGACTAAAGTAAGGGAGCGACAGTAAATATTATTAGCCAGTCAATCACCTCTTACTCATTAGGTGTACTAGCAGACTTAAGAAGAGGTTTTTTTACCTGACACACTGTGATGATGAAGGTAGGAAGGACAAAGACAGCCAGAGTCATCCATGTCACATAAGCCTTGAGGCCCCAGCGGTCGGCAAAGTGTCCCCAACACTCAAACTCACCTGGAGCCACTTCAGACCGGGAGAAAATAAACACCTAGCGGAGGAGAAAGGGGTGGGCAGTTATTACATACTCAAAAACAGCTACATCAAGCAATAGATCTAACGACATTATTATTTAATCTCTTATACCAGTCAGTGTCCTGAGACAGGAACTGAAACTTGGATAGTGGCAACAACGCTACTTGCTGAACCACCGTAAAACTCCCAGTTCGATTGTTGCTTATTTTTCTCTTGCTCAACATTCACGTCTTATGTTTTACATTTTTAGCAATTGCGTACAAAAATGAAAAAGCATGCTAGCTCTGCTTGCAATCATGCAAACATCTTAAATCCAGATGTTAGCATTTTTTATTTCCTTACTCAAACACAATCAGCCACAAACATGAAGATGTACACTTTTTTAGGTACACCTTGCTAGTACAAGGTTTGACCCTTTAGAACTGCCTTAACTCTTTGTGGTTTAGATTCAACAGGGCGCTAGAAACTTTCCTCTGACGGTTTGGTCCATATTGACACGATAGCTTTGTGCGGTTGCTGCAGATTTCATGTTGTTCATACCAAACCACTGACCCTACCACTAGACTGTAACAGCAGAAACCGAGACTCTTCCAACCAGGCAACATTTTTCCAGTCTTCTACTGTCCAGTTTTGGTTTGCGTGAATTCTGGCCTTAGTTGCCACTGCTTAGATGACAGGAGCGGCACCTGGTATGGTTTTCTGTTTCTGTAGCCCATCTGCTGCAAGTTTTGATGTGCTGTGAGATTGTTTGAAACTAGTTTCAACTCAAAACTAGAAACTCAGATGCTTTGAAAACTCAGATGCTTTGACACTTAAACGCATTTCTTTTTTACGTCTCCATTTGAAATTATGCCGTGCTTTGCCACTTTGGGCCACTTTTTGCTTTGGCTCACTTCCCTTGTCTGCCATTTTTAATTTTTGTGAGTCAAGTGGTTGTGTTTTCTGTGTGTGTTCTTCGGGGGTAGTTTGTGGCACCGGGTGTTGTTGGCTCTTTCCCCACTTCCCTTCGACTTTTCCCTACTCTATACTGGGACATCATCATTGATGTCATTAGTGCACTCGGAGTAATACATGACCTACGAACACATCCTTTAAACCCTATCTACACTGCTTACAAAAAATAGCGGTTATTTTATTATGGGATATTTTTTTTTATATATCGCCTATTTTATGTGAGCAGTATAGTTGGCCTTCACAGGCCAAGCAAGCTCAGTCTTCACTTTTTGTTACATTCCTAACCTGCTATATGTTGGACAGTGTTAATTTTGACAGCAAATTTTGATTTAGTTTTAGTCTTAGTCTTGTGATTAAAATGTCATTTAGTTTTAG
>JAVSBV010121837.1:0-19001 GCA_033117975.1 Parotocinclus spilosoma | reverse complement strand
TCTCTCTCTCTCTCTCTCTCTCTCTCTCTCTCTCTCTCTCTCTCTCTCTAGATCTATTATGAACTCAGGGTGCAAGTGGTATAAATCAAGCACAAGGGCATCAGCTCATCAGTCACTGTCACGGGTTAAACATCCAATCAGAGAGACCTTGCTTTTATTGTGTACAAGTGAACTGATTGGCAATGCATAGGGTAGATTAATGTGCACCATTCATTAGCATCCAGTTACACACTGTTATAGCTATACAGTGATTCATATTCCAAAACTCTACAGTGTGTTTTATTTTACTTGTACCTACTTTGTATTGTCCATATTTCACTGGTACCAACTAAACTAAAAGAAATATTTCCTCAGGTTTGTTGGATTGTTTAAGGTGAGCAGTTACATGCATTTTCACATACTAGCATGCATTCTGTCAAATGTAATTATTAACATAGACAGCATGGGAACACTGTATTAAATATTTAAAATGTATGATTGCACTGAATGTCCATAACATTGAAGTGTTATGTATGAGAAAATGGCTAAAGGAATTGCACAGGAGGTACAGGCATCCTACAGAGAAGACTTTGCAACTGAGAGAAGCATACAGGATGTATCTTCCCATGGCCTTTCCCTTAATCCCTCCTCCATCCCTATATCACTCCTTCTTATTCTTCATTGTAGCTAATGCTCCCCTGTCTGCCAGCCAATGTGCTGTGTCACACTGTTTGAAGTAGGACATCAGAGGCCATGAAAGCCCATCTCATCCTGTATTGTTCATTTATTTATCTATTCCTGTTTCATTATGCATTTACTCATGTGTCTTGTCAACCCAGTGTCCAAACAGATACCTGCAAAACAATCACTTCTGCAAACACATGAACACACAGCCTTTTCTCAGCATATTTCAAGTGTTTCTAAGTATATTTCTCTCTGCCACTAGTATGATGAATAAAAGCATTTCCTTACAATCGTTTGCATAATTTTTCTTTCAATATTTTAACTGTCAAATTGATTTGCTCTTGTTTAGAACTGGAGGTGAAATGAACTGAAAGCAATCTGCAAGTTAATATTAAAAATTAGGTCCAGCTACACTGAAATAATTACTACATTTCCCACAATGCCTTTTGACTACATATTGGTAGCTTTGTATGCACCAAATTATTTGTTGAAATCCACTTCTACAATTTTTCAATGGCATTAGCCTTTTATGGAAATAAGGAAATAACAGGGTCAGCAACACATTAACACAAAATCACATTTATTTTATCTAAATACACACAAATGTTCTTGCGGTTAGATTGTCGTTAAAAGTGAAGCTTAGGAAAATCTGTGGAAAGATGCCACTTTATAATGTATACAGCATCATGTATAATGTATGACAGCAAGTATGAGCTAATTACCATTGGGAATCTGAGCATTCTGGTTTACCATGAACAATTATTTGATGTTAGTGTGTTTGGATGTATTTACTGGTTACAGGAATTTAAAAAAAAACACTGCAGCCTGCTTATTGACTGTTATTTCTTTTCGTTTTTATGTGGTAGTTTTTCTTGATGACACTTCAATTTACATTCTTTTATATTTACATTTAAATAAATATTCATTTGTAATGTTTTCATAAGACAGCAACAGTGGTTATAAACGTGAAATGTATGAAGCGATTATAAACATTATTTTTTTTAATGATTTTTTTAATGCTGTAAATTACATGAGATGTTTCATACTTTATTTATAACATAAAAGTTGTGTGGGGTTTTGTACAACTATAGGTTAATGTAAGTGTTTTAAGCATGTTTAAGGAAGGCTACATTATGATATATACAGTATATGTAAACTCTTTAGTTTATGTTATATTCAGCTTACAATGAGTTTAATGGAACAAGACCCCATCATAAACCGGGGAGCATCGGTAGTCTCTTAGTGCATCAATGAGAATCCATGGTGGACATCAGAAACCAGAAAATGCTCTAGTCACCAGACACCAGTTGTGAAGTTATTTTCCATGTTATTCTCTTCTGCACAGGATGTTCTTCTGCTTCTATGCACTGAATTACAACTTAATTTTTCAGGCCCTTCCCCATGACTTTCACCAGGTTAATGGGGAGAGTTGGACGCTTTATGCTGTGGTGTACTAAAGTGGTTTGTTTGTTTATTTGGCATATTTAACTTCGCTATCGGGATCAGTGGCCATTTTAGCAATACACACAAGATTATTTCTATACAAAAGGTTATATCTATACACAAGGTCATATCAAGACTAGTCATATATACACTCAAGTCAGTGCCAAAAAGTGTCATCAATTACCCTTAGACACATGTCTTTGGACTATGGGAAGCAACCGGATTACGTGTGGTACCCACACAGAAAGGACCCAGACCTCTCCACTCTGGGATTGAACACAGGACCTTCTTGCTGTGAGTTAGCATTTTTACCCACTGATCCACCGTGCTGCGCGCACTCCAGTGAAAACCCCAGTGCTGATGGCATAGTTGTTCTAATTAAGACTGACACTGAATGACTTGTTATGTTAGTACATAAGTACTCTAGATAAGTAGAGAGACAGTAGGATTGAAGTTGCAAAACTGATACAGTAAAAAAGCATTTACGTCTACTATGATATGGTATAAAGAACCCATGTAGAGCTGCACTGCAAATACTTTTAACTGTGTTTATACTGGTAACTATAAAATAGTCACTCAAAAATATTTAGTGAAAAATACATTTTACCAGCTGTAATAATAAATGCTTGGCCAAACCTTTAAAAGCTAGGAATTAATTGCTGGAGGATTTGGGATAAATGTTAAGTTTGACAAATAGAACAAATACAGTAAAAACATATATACTGATACATTTATTATATATGTATATATATAATAATTGTATCTCTCATAAGATTTTCTTTCAAAAACAAAGTGGTTAAAATTTGCTAGTGTATTTAGCAATGAGAATTGGAGAATTGACATTGTACATTTTTCTCTGTTTCATGGGTGACGTCACTAGGTAATTCGTGAGTGGTTTGTTTTAAAGCATAAACAGTTTTTCTTGAGTGGAAATTTCAGTAGTCTTTCCATCATTCGTTTGACCACATCCTCGGGTTACTCACCATCCTCATCCATTATTTGTAGACTTGTTCATAATGGATGAACAGGTACAATGTGCACTGCTCCAGAAGTCCCCTTCAGCCTCGCCTCCCACATCTTTGTCCATAGAAAGCCTTACAATCCATGTACACCACATCATCAATGCAACAAAGAGATATTTTGGTTATGAGGATTTGTCCAGTATTGGCTGCTTAAATAACTATTTACCCTAATCCTATAATGACTTGTTTAATTCTTTTAATCACCAGAATGAAAGAACTGACCTCATATTAGCAGTGAATGATTATGACATAAAAGTTTGGCTTATTTTTTCCTCAGTTAGTCATAATCAATTTATAATCAAGACTGTCTCGCATAATGCTTTCCTGTGTCCTGTACTTATTACTCATCAAAAGAAGCAAAGCTGAACACTAACTAAATATAGTCACACATTACTTTCCAATAAACCTTAAAGGCAGTTGATGAGCAGCCCCTGAAATATCTTAACATTTCCATCATTGTTTCTGCCCTTATTTAGCAAAAAGCATTTTCACAGCCAGGACTCTGGGGAGTGTAGTTTCTGCCACCTCTCCACAACACTTGACAGGTCTTTGTTTGACAGCAGAAGCCAAATAATTTTTAGACTGTAGCCAAACTACGTCATGCAGCCAGACATTTTACAAACCAGACCCTAGAAATGGCATTTCCATGTTTATTGGCCTGGAATATTTACAGATACAATTGCTATGGCAAGACTGCAACACATTATACTGCTGTCTGTGACACTAATGGAGGAACCCATTAATTTGTATAGACAAGCTACAATATCTCACAAAAGTGAGACATCACCAAGGATTAGCAGTTAATTTAAAGGAGAAATAAGAGCCAAGCGTTTTAATTCGGCGAGCGGACAATCAGATATAAGTGTGCATTCTGTTATACAGTATTTAAAGAAGAGGGTTATATTAAAATACTATCTTTTACAAAATGTTAGTGGAAGTTCATCATGGCAAAAACAAATGAGCTTTCTGAGCATTTTTAATAACTCACTGGGCTGGAAAAGGTTACAAAAATGTCCAAATGTCCAACAAAGCTCCAAATGCAAGGCATAATATTATGTAAGGTCACAATGCATTGTAACTTACCAATGAAAGGCCTTTTTTTTGAACATTCTGTTTATTGAAGTTTTATCAGCCATGTACATACATATACAGACTCAAGTACGAAAGGCCTTTTTTAGATTGGCTTTAATGTTAATGTCTGTAAATTCACCATTAGGAGAACACTGAAAAACATTGGTGTGCATGGCAGGGTCGCAAGGAGAAAGCCACTGCTCTCCAAAAAGAATATTGCTGTTTTGTGAACAAATGAGATGATAACAGAACCTTCTGGTTTAAATGAAAACTGTTATAATACTGGAGATTTATGTTATCTTGATCTAGGTCAAGATGTCTTGTCATAATTGTTGTAACAATTAATTGTGATGTCTATAATAGCAAAATCTGTCTGTGAACTAAACTGCAGGATAATGTGTGTCATGCACCCAAACCACAAAAATTGCTTAAAGTTAATGTATTGGAATGCAAAATAATAATAATAATAATTATTATTATTATTATTATTATTATTGTTGTTGTTGTTGTTGTTGTTGTTGTTGTTATTATTATTATTATTATTATTATTATTATTATTATTATTAATATTATATGTGTACCGAGTCACATGGTCTTGAAAGTGTATGTATTACAGCTGAAATTGCACAAAAATTTCACAGAAGTTACACACTAATTGCACTTATACTTCAGTATTCCAGTTATGCCCCTTGGATGTGTGCTCTCTTAAAAGTAGGTTAACCTGTTAAAAAATCTGTAATATTTTACAAAATTGTCAGCACTTGAAAATGTGGTGTGAGTGTGTGTGTGTGTGTGTGTGTCTGTGTGTCTGTGTCTGTGTGTCTGTGTGTCTGTGTCTGTGTGTGCAGTTGCATGCATGTGTATGGGGGAGATCATCCACCATTATAGCTTCATCCTAAAGGTTATGATTACATAACATGTTAAATAATCAAACACATATATGGTGATGGCCCTATTGTGAATCTATATGATTTCATTTCTTAATTCAGTGAACGGGCTCCTGGCATCACATGAAAATGGTTAGTGCTAACACATGACAGTTCCAGTGCTCCATGTTTCCATTCCTGGTCTGGACTCTGCTTGTGTTGTTTGCAAGGGCTCCCTATGTACACACAGAGTTTCTCCAGGTTCACTGGTTTCCTTTCACGTTCCAAAGATATGTGTTAGGTCAGTTATTCTGCCTGAAGTGAAGGATTTGCAATAACTGCTATACACCAAATATGTTGTTTTGTATGAGTGTAAAATGTTCACGTTAAAGTGTTTAAATACTTTTTAAAGACTCATTAAAGACTCAAAAACATGATTCATTTACCCAGCTACTGATTCTTCTGAGGTAAGAGCCAGGTGCTGAAAACAGCAGCTTCAGAGGACCTGAGTTCATGATTTTCTCTGTTTGCAGAGGGTCCTGGAGGGCGTCCTTTATTACCTTGTGGTGTTGCAGTAAAAGTCTCTTAAAGCACTTTGTTACTACAGATGTTAGGGCAACTGGTCTGTAGATATTCAGGCTGGAGATCTTCTGCTTCTTGGGAACAGGTATGATGTCTTGAAACATGCAGGGACAGCTGGCAGGGGCTAATTTTCAAAGATCAGTAAGGATGAGGGGAAAGCTGTGCAAAACAGAGTCTTAGTGTTGCAGGTAAGACACCATCATGGCCTGCAGCTTTCCTGATCTTCAGTTTCCTTAGGACAATGCTGACTTGCTTCAGTTAATTTGTTAATAAACATCCATTCCTGCATTTCAAGCCTGCAAA
The DNA here is from genome assembly GCA_033117975.1 of Parotocinclus spilosoma. NCBI lineage: Eukaryota > Metazoa > Chordata > Actinopteri > Siluriformes > Loricariidae > Parotocinclus > Parotocinclus spilosoma. The sequence goes on along the minus strand of JAVSBV010121837.1, from coordinate 13,051 downwards.
GCATCCCAATAAAAACATGGACAATTTAGTGCTAGTAATGAAATTTTAAAAAGCTAAATAGTTATGCGATTTTAAACCAGTAATTACAACAGGTGATTGTAATCATAATGGTACAAGAGCAACATCCAGGAAACGCTGAGTCTTTGATGGATGAGGAGGATCTCTAGTTTATCAATACCTTTGTTTAAAAACATTTAATATACAGTAAGTTGTAAATTATGAAATTAGTTAAATACTGTCTTGTGGAAAGGGATTGCTAACTTTTTACAAATATTTGCTAAATATATAACTTGTGTGTTTAAAGTATAAATTGTGGGGAATTTAAAGTATAATTCTGTGCAATATATAATAAAAACAATATTACAAATACATAATTGTAAATCCCAGGCTGTGGTGAGAAAGATTTAGTAAAATAATAAATGAGTAATTACGTGTGGTGGGGGTGTGTAGAGAGTTTAACTGTAGGAAGGCAGTGTGTGAGGGTGATTCACTGGGTCAAATAATGAACAACGAAACATTTACATTTACAGCATATCACAGATGGAATTATCCAGAGCGACTTACAAAAGTGGTTTTTATTCTTTCTAGTAGAGCAAACCTTAAATTAGTTCAAAATAAGCAATAGCCTAAAAACACCAGCCAACCAGAACCAACTAGGATCAGATGTAGGTCAAGTCAACAAAACACAAAGCAACGTTTTTTATTATTATTATTATTATTATTATTATTTTGCATTTTCAGTATTCATTTCAGTGCTGAGTGAAGAGGTTATTAGTTGCCACTGCAGTATTCCAGTTTTGATATAAGACAATGGATAAGCACTTTGATGGCTTCCCTCCCAAATTCTCCTGTTGTAGAACAGTTACCTACAAGCCTAATTTCAATAAAGTTTGAACATTGTGTAAAACATAAATACAAACAGAATCTGATGATTAGTGAATCCTTTTTAACCCATATTCAATTAAATACAGTACAGAGACAAGATATTTAATTTTCAAACTGATTAACTTTATTGTTTTTTGCAAATATTCACTAATTTGGAAATGCCTGCAACACGTTCCAAAAAAAATTGGGACAGGGGCAACAAAAGACTGGGAGAGTTCAGATGAATGCTCAGAAAACACCTGTTTGGAACATTCCACAGATGAGTGTCTTGATTGGGTATAAAGGGAGCATACAGGAACGGCTCAGTTGTTTACAGGCAAGGATGGGGCGAGGTTCACCATTTTTTGAACAACTGCATGAGTAAAAAGTCCAACAGTTTAATAATAACATTTATTATGGTGCGAATGAAAAGGGGTTTCATCATCTACAGTCTACAATATCATCAAAAGATTAATGGAATCTGGAGAAATCTCTGCAATTAACCGGCACTGCCAAAAACCAACATTGAATTCCTGTGTATTTCAATCACTCGGGCAGCACTGCATTAAAAACCAACATCATTCTGTAATATATATTACCATATGGGCTCTGAAACACTTCAGCAAACCATTATCAGTGAACACAGTTCATCTCTTCATCTACAATTGCAAGTTAAAACTCTACCATGCAAAGCGAAAGCCACAAAAACACCAAGAGAAGCCGCAGACTTCTCTGGGCCCAATCTCATCTGAGATGGACTGAAATGGAAAAGTGTTCTGTGATCTGATGAGTCCACATTTCAAATTGTTTTTTGAAAATCATTGATGTCATGTGCTCCAGGCCAAAGAGGAAAAAGACTGGATTTGTTATCAGCGCAAAGTTCGAAAGTCAGCATCTCTGATGGTATGGGGGTGTGCTAGTGCCCATGACATGGGAAACTTGCACGTCTGTGAAGGCACCTTTAATGCTGAAAGGTATATACATATTTTGGTGCAAGCAACCTCTTTTTCAGGGACTGCTTATATCAGCAAGGCAATGCCAAGCCACTTGCTGCATGTGTTATAACAGCGTGGTTTCATAGTAAAAGACTGTAGTTAAACAATTAGTGTCCTCAGTTCCCAAACACTTATTGAGTGTTGTTAAAAGAGAAGGTGATTTAATACAGTGTAAACATGCCCCTGTCCTGACTTCTTTGGAATGTGTTGCAGGAAGCAAATTCAAAATGAGTAACTATTTGCAATCTGTTTGAACATTAAATATTTTGTTTGGTAGTATATTTAATTGAATATAGGTTTTAAAGAATTTGCAAATCATCATATTTTTATTTATTTTTTACAAAAAATAATTTATTTAAAATTTCGTTGGAATTGGGGTTGTACAGTATTTCACAAAAGTGAGTACACCCCTCACGTATTTGTAACTATTTTGTTATATATTTTCATGGGACAACACTGTTGCCCACACATGACCATTGGAATCCTCTTCCACTCCTATATGACAACATCACAAGCTTGTGGATGCTAGAGACCTTGCACTCCTCTACCTTTCATTTGGGAATGCCCCACAGATGCTCAATATGTTTTAAGCCTGGAGCTATGCTTGACCTTTACTCTCAGTTTTTTTTAGCAAGGCAGTGGTCATCTTGGAAGTGTGTTTGGAGTCGTTATCATGTTGGAATACAGCCTTGTGGCACAGTTTCTGAAGGGAAAGGATCATGCTTCAGCATGTTACAGTACATGTTGGCATTCATGATTCCCTCAACAAACTGTAGCTCTCCACAGCTAGCAGCACTCATGCAGCCCCAAACCATGATATTCCCACCACCATGCTTTTACTGCAGGCAAGACACACTTGTCTTTGTACTCCTCACCTGGTTGCTGCCACACACACACTTGACACTATCTGAACCAAATATGTTTATCTTGGTCTCATCACACCACAGGACAGGGTTCCAGTAATCCATGTCCTTAGTCTGCTATTCATCAGCAACCTGTGGGATTTATTGACCATCATCCTTAGAAAAGGCCTCATTCTTGGATGACAGCAATGCAGACCAATTTGATACAGTGTACAGTGCACTGACATGCTCACCCCCACACCTTTAACCCCTGCAGCAATGCTGGCAGCACTCCTACAATTATATTCTCAAGCCAGCCCCTGGATATGATGCTGAACACGTACACTCAGCTTTTTTGGTGAGACCTGTTTTGAATATGTCATGCTAAACCACTGTATAGTGTTGGTCCCTGTGCTGCAGCTCACTTTCAGGATGTTGGCAATCTTCTTATAACCAAGGCCATCTTAATAAAGAACAACAATACTCTTTTTCAGATTCTCAGAGAGTTCTTTGCCACAACATGCCATGTTGAACTTCCAGTTCTAGTGAGTGTGAGAAATAGCACCAAATTTAACACACCTGCTCCCCATTCACACCTGAGACCTTGTTATACTAACAAGTCACATGAAACTTTGGAGGGAAATGACTAATTGGTCACAATTTGGCAGTTTTCACTTAGGGGTGTACTCACTTTTGTTGCCAGCAGTTTAGATTCATTTTTTTTAGACATTTTTTGATTTTTTTAGATTAAGTTTACATTAATGGCTGTATGTTAAGTTGTTTTGAGGGCACAACAAATTTAAACTGTTATACAAGCTGTAGACTGACTACTTTATATTATATCAAAGTGTCATATCTTCAGTGTCATGTCTTCAGTTCCATGAATATATATAATAAATTAGTTACAGAATTGTAAGGTATGTATACACTTTTGTGAGATACTGTATATGACTGAGTTAGTTTGGAAATATGAGCAAAGAAGCTCAGCTGGTTATCAAAGATAACTTTAAGGTTTTTGCAGTCTCCAAATGTGTGTCTGACAGGGAGATGGCAAGACCTTGATAAGGGTGATGATGAGCTGACATCCATGATGAGATGCTCTTCAGACATGCTGACTTGCACATCTAACAACAACGATAAACACAGTGAAAATTATCTGTAACTATATATGTTACAGCCCATTTAAAATGTCACCTTTACCAATATGTCTTTGGTACTCGAATTATACATACAACACACATAAAGAACGTGTACTATCACACATTCACATTCAGTAAATACACAATGGAATAGGTTAACATCGTTGCCTAAACTAGTTTTATAATGACAAACCATACAAGGTAGACTAGTACAGCATTTTCAGTCAACATATTGCATGTAGTTTTCCAAGGCCTTCTTTTAACAGACTGCATGACAGGTTTTCATAAATAACATGCAGGTACACTGACCTTCATGCAGAGGCGAGTCTACTTCGTCAACACACACACGGTGAGTGTAAACAGTAGGATCAGGATGGAAAACGTAGTGTGGAAACAGAGGATGCTGTTGGGTGGAGTGCAGTGGTCAGAGCAAGAGTCGTACTCACACACACCCACACTTGGCACTTCAGGTGAATTATTGCTTGGGAGTGGAAACTTGTTTTGCCAAACTCACTGCCAACCTAGTGCTGACTAAGAACACTTTTGCTTTCTGTGTCAACCACTTATGGCATTGATAGCATAGTAGCATTCTAGCTGGCTGTCTCTATGTTTCTTAACCTGAACTAATGTTGGCAAGCTTCTGCTATAAATTCCAGAACTAAGTGGAAACAAAAACATGCCCTTTCAAAACTCAGCCTAGTCAACTCTCTCTCTTGCTGTTTTTCAGTCTTGTTGTTGTGCTCTCTTATTCTTGTGCTTGCAGTTGCTGTTCTTCTGAATACGTTCCTCTTTCTTTGCAAAATTACTACCACTTACTATAATTCTACACTTACTATAATTTTTGTAGTTCTCACTAAATAAATTTAGCTATTTCAGCCACATCCATTGTAAACTGCCTCAACTTTCTGAAAAAACCTTTCACTGTTCAAGTTTAAGTCAATGGGCCTTTTTACTTTGTTTTTGCCCCCTGACAGCACTGTGGCCTTTTGAAGTTCCCATAATTGAGGCTCGTGCTCACCCTAACCCTCTCCAGAATCTGCAAAGAGGCAATTATTGTAATTATGGTGGTGTGATGATATGTTTGAAATAATGGATGTTTCTTGTTGAATTATTTTTTCACAAATGAAATATATAATTAGATACTTCTTATTGCATGCATGTGGAAGTACTAATATTGTTGAAATTTCCCAAGAAACTGGGAGGCCTACACAGATTATACAATAGTATGAGGGGTGGCACTGTAGTAAAGCGCTGTTGCACATCTACAGACGGCTGGGTTTGAGTCCAGACCTGGCAACTGCTTGTGTGGCATTTTCATGTTCCTCCCATGTTGGCATGTTTCCTCTGTGTACTCTGGACATGCATCTGGTATCTCTAAATTCTCACAGAATGAATAACTGAGTGTGCATGTGAATATTGAGTGACCAGTGCCTTGTCCAGGGGTGGTATCCTCTCCTGGCAGCATGTACTCAGTCCAATGCAACCATGAACTGGAATAAGTGGGTTTGGAAAGTAATTGAGTGAGTGAGAATGAAGTACATATACAAATAGATGGATTCTATACTTTATATATGAGTGTAGAGTGGATGATTGTCTATTTACATGTACCCTCTCTTGCACTCCGCCTTCTTTTTCTTGACCTCTCTCACCCTCTCTTTTCTCCTGTCTAATATTTTGCATACTTTCTAGAATAAAGGAAGTCCTGTGCTGACATGCTGAGCTAGTGGAAAATAGCAGTGTAAGAAACACACTGACCAGGGGAAGCAATAATCTACTGTGTCCTGACCGATAGCCCTGGATTGTAGAAGTGAGTTGTTTTTAGATAATCTTGCACAACTGGGTTTAGGTAATTAACACACAGAGCATACTATATTATAAAAGTAAACTCTGTGTAATTTTGTGTTGTTTAGTGTTTGTGTGTGAAGTCAATGATTTGAATAATTGAATGATGAATCATAAACTGGTCATTCAAAAGTTGTCTGTCCAAAATTGTTTATTGAACAAACAGTTTTATCTTGTTTTAAGACATCAAGGTTCTAACCAGCTGTACCCTCAATACTCCTAAATAGATTGTGTGATAGTGTACAGGATTTAACCTGTAGAATTTATGGTTGTGGATTTAATCAATGACATGAAGTGAAAGGTTTTAGAATTCACAATGACGTAACTTTGCACTTGAAAGTGGTATTGGAAAATATATTTACCACATGAGGTATACAGTGTATACAGTTATGTGAGTGATAGAGTGAGAGATGAAAACCATGTATATTACATTGTTACAATGTGAATCACATGACAATCATGTGACTGTTTTTTCCTTTGGTGTGTGGGGGGGGGGGTGTTGTTTTTCAAATTGCCTGAGAGATGGGTTTTATTTTAACTATTTTTAAGGTAAACCAGTACTTTGATCCTTGGACTTAGATTTAAAGTAATGATGATAATGGTGCTAAAGGCCAATCACAGTGCAAACTATAATGTGGTATTCCTTGGCTAGTGTAAAAATAAGCTTGACCTGGCAAAAGATCGTCAAACCTCAAAGATTTTTACATGCCATTTTAAAGAGCATTGCCAGTGAAAGCTCATTGTGTATGTTAATTAAACTTTTGTGTCCAATAGCACAGATGTGCTTGGAATTATGACCTAAAACTGATATGTAAGTTAGAACTAAAACAATAACTTTTTGACTTTTTAGCTGCTTCTAAACAAGAAGTTTAAACATTAAAACTATAAGGGGGTTCAATGACACTTGACCTTTTTACCTCTAAAATGATCAACAGTGACTTACTTTCCATTTAAAAAGTAAGTGGTGTATTATGCTTTAAGAGTTAATTCTTAGAGAGTTCTTTCATATACTCTTGATTCTCATATAGGATGTTTTGATACCATTCCGTATTCATGCTGGTGCTTCATTGTTGACATGACACAGGACTTATGGTAGTTTTATTCAGATGTATTAAACTGTCTAAATGGTGCGTCATTGAGGAAAATGATTTTAGCCCTGTCCTCTGCAGTCCAATCCCTATACTTCCTGCAGAATGTCAGTCTGTCCTTGATGTTTTTCTGGTAGAGAAGTGGCTTCTTTGCTGCCACCTTCTTTTTGACACCAAGCCATAAAAAAGCCTCCAAAAGCCATCGAGCCTTGAGCAAACTCTGCATTGTTACACTGGTGACCAAAACAGCCATGGTCAACAGAGGAAAACTCAAAAGTCTGCTTTTCTAATCAGCATGACATAGTGATATCATCTGTCTTGTCCTCATTAGCCTTTTCTCATGAGCTAACAAGATAAGGTCATTTTCATTGCAGGGAATGAGTTTGCAATTAATTGCAATTTATCTGATCACTCTTCATTATTTAGAAATATACAAATTATCACCACACTGGAAACTTTGTTAAAACAACAATTTGTGCCATTATCAAAGCTTTTGGCCATTTTTTATGTATGTCTTTATGTATGTCAATTTCATTCATGTTAATGTTAATTTAGAGTGACTAGGGTGGGAATGACAGTAAGAAGGGGTTTTTAGAATGAGTCATAGTTTCCATATCACACCAAAAGTTCTTTCTTTTCTCAGTTAACGTATCAGAAACTGATAAAACACGCAATAATGTTATGTATATAGTCTGTGTACATTTATATAGTAGAAGCTTTAAAGTAATTTGCTACCTTCCTCTGTATATAATACTCTCAATGTTATTTCATTAATGTAACATAGTTATGTTACATACATATTTGCAAATATTTGTGCATGGAACACAATATATATGTTTTTGTCATGGTGATGAATGTCATCACATAATGCTATCATTACAGAATAATAAAAGATTATGGCCTTAAGGCACAGTAAGTATGTAAACAGATGAATGTCCAGTGTTAATAAACATAATACCCCTGCTATGACTGCATGCAATGTTAGTTGGAGCATTGAGGCTTTTCCATAATAGTTTAGTTTAGTGTGTGTGTGTGTGTGTGTGTGTGTGTGTGTGGAGTTGTAGCGGACAGGACATGGCCACTATTTTGGCTTAAAGCTTTGCAGGACATCTGTTTGAGCTCCACAGGCAATATAAGCAGCTCGAAATAAAAAGCTCAAAAGTGGAAAGTGGCACAAATAAAAATAGCCTTCACATCCCCTCTGCCACAGAGGTTTTGGAAACTAGAGAGAAATCTTAGCTGACAGCCTCTTGGGGTTTGAAAAGGCCTACATTTTACTTTTAGATGACCATGATGCTATTTATGGATATTTCTACAAATGTTCAAATGTTCAAACTGGTTTTACAAAAAGTATATCCTTTAAAGGCAACATTAGCACTATTTCACTTGTTGGTAACATAGTTTACTTCACAAGTCAATTATTTAATTAATAAATTGAATGATGACGTGTTAACATTCCATATGTAGTTCATGGCAAAGTCATCTAGGTGAAATAAACTTTTTAGCTTCTGAGAAAAAGATTTTATTATTATAATTGTTATTATTATTATTTTACCGTAGTGAGTTACAGCAGTGGCTGTTAATTGAAAGGCTGTATCAAGGTATCTAGCTGTATCTCTCCCTTGTAATTTCCATTGTTCAGCACAAGGGACTATATTACTGTTTTTCAACATTCTAGTGTAGATATGTTTTATAGGTGGTAGATAATTTTACAATTAATATACAATTAAAACATTGTGATCTTCTGTTTTATTTGTGAGTGTCTCAATCTTGGTTTCAAAAACTAATCTTGTGCTTGTGTTGTTCAGAGATAAAGATGTACTTGAGGTTGTAGCTGATGAACTGCATCTTAAACTTTATTGGTCTGGGTGATCTGCATACCTATCAAGTTTTGGATTTAAAAATAAGGGAAAATTTCCCCTGCGCCCTTCGAGCTGTCCCACCAGTCCAACCGAGATTCAGTATCCCTTACATTTTAAGACAGGTTTACAATAAATCTAAAATAACCGCCTGTGAACCACTTAGAAACTACAATTAGATGATCAGAATCTGATAGGCCTACCTTTGTTCAAACTGAAATGCTGTGGACGTTCCTACATATGTAATTCTTATAATGCAGCCTAAATTAAAACAAAAAAGGGAATTAAAGCACATTTATTTAGTTCACATATTTTCAGCATATATACACATTGCTTGTCTTAAGGTGAAACACATTTTATTTTTATTACACATTTTTAGTATCTCATGTTCACTCATGTGGTTCTCTGGCATTTACCGACTTATTATACAGAGTTGTTGCAGACTTTGCATCCTTTAACACTTTTTGGAAAGGAGTGTATTTGTGGGCTGGGCCAGAGTGGTTGATTTTACATTAAGAGTAAAGCACAAACAGTGCTGTGGTCTAATGACATCCTATTTTCTGTAGCAATCTTTCTCACCAGTTTTTGCGAGATAGTGACATTTCAGTTTGGAGAGGCACAGGAATGATTTTTTTAATTAGAATATAATACAGGAAATTTACAGGAAAATACTAATACGGGAGGACGACGGGAAAGAAGGGTAATATACGGTAGTTTCCCAGCCAAAACAGGAGACTTGACAGGTATGGTGATCTGGAAGGTACCAGTCAACACAACTGAATCTTTAGGAGGAAGTGCTAGCTACCTGTGACTCAATTCATCTCTTTGCTACTTTAGTGTAGCACATTTGTCTCATCTATGGTATTTTAGTGCACACATATACTTAGAAAGGATGCCAGCCCATTGCAACGTACAAATACACACACTCTCTCTCTCTCGCTCTCAAAAGTACAACGAAAGTATTGGTTTTAAGAGGCAAGTCTACAGGCTTCTGCAGAAGGAAGAGAGACATTGGTCAATTCTGACTGACGTGGGAAGCTTTAACTTGTGTCGTTACAAGAAATCTTAGGTAGGCTGTGAACCAGTCAGGCTGAATGCACTGTAGTGAATCAATCCCAAACAAGTAAAACATTGCAGTAATCATGCCTGAAAATAACAAGAGCCTATATGAGTATTCGAGCAGCAGTTCTGTTTAAAAAAGGCTGTTTTCTACTGATATTGTCTGCAAGATCTGGTGGTTGACCTGATGTTGCTAGGAAAACAGAAGTTGCTATCCACTTTTTTTTTATTGTAAAAGTTTATTTGCAGTGTGGGCCAGATGGACAGAAATAGCAGTTCAATGAGTGATAATGTAGTATGGAGGTCTTTGACAGGAAGTAGATTAGTTTAGACTTGTCCAGATTGAGCTTAAGGTGAAGTTTTAACATCCAGGCAGAGATATCATAAAGGTGGTGAGATACATGTTTTTAAGTTCAGAGGTGGATGGAGAGAATGTAAAGCTATGAGAATCCATGGGATCAGGAGTGGACTGAGAAATGAGGACTGAGGAATGTAGAAATCTTATGAGGTGATAAAAGTGAACCTTGAAAATGATACCTTGATTGATCATGTAAGTATGAAGGGAACAAGGCAAGTGCATGTCCCCCAATGGCGTGTTGATCATTGCTTTGTTATATTCTGGAAGGTTGCTGGCAATTTCCTCAATATGTGTGAATGATACTGGATCCAGCAGGCAGAACATGGTGTTAAGATAACCAAAAGCCAGGCAGAGCATAAACTTGGATCTTTGGAGCTGATATAATATATATATTATTTTTTTTTATTATTTTTTTAAAATAACTATACAGTTAAGAAACAGTACATTGTGTAATATATTATTATATACTTTATTACCTCATTGGAAAATGTGCAGTTGCAAGAATGACCCTGTGAACCTTTCACGATTACATGGATATCAGCATTATTTACTTATAAAGTTTGGCCTGATCGTCAACCAACTCATAATAAGTACACACACACACACACACACACACATTGTACCTGAAGTAATAAAAACTTTTCATGTCTTTATTGAACACATAGATTAATCATTCACAGGCCAAGTTGGAAAAAGTCTTTAAACTACCACGTTAATGTCTTCACTATACACTGATAAGATAAGTGTGGGTTGTAGATTTGTCCTGCCATATAAAAAGCCACAAAGAGTATAACCATGCTCTTATAAATACAAATATTCAGGCTAACCATACCCTGATGAATTTTTTTTTTATCAGAGACACAGAAAGAATGTTTAGATGCACGCTGGAATCTTGCTACAAGAGCATTTCTAAACACCCAGATGACGATCATTCTGCAACAAGAAACTTTTCTATAACATTGAAAACGTAACGTGTCCTGCATAGTTCACACCGACAGCCAGAGGTGGGTAGTGGGATGCTAATTTTACTCTGTTACACTTAATCAACGTTATGAAAATAAGTTTTCCATTTTAATTTTATATACTTTACAGTTCAATTAATTTTAATTGTTTTGTTGGTTGAGCTACTGGTTTCCTGCTACTGAATCTTAAATGTATATAATGATCTGTTCTGAATAATTATTTTGTAAAGTAATAATTCTTATTTTAAACTGTAGGGAAAGCACATGTGAACTTTGTGTGTGATGAGAGCGCAGCATGTAAAAATTACGGTGGGAATATGTCAAACAAGTGTACAGATTTTCTTAGAAGGGGGTCATGAATTGTGTTTTTTTTCTTCATGTTGTTTATGCCAGTCTAACAATAAATGCCAGTTTTTATTTAACCATTAAACTTTTTTTTATTTAAATGGTTACTGCTAATATATCTTGCGTAAATGCATCAAGCCATCAATCCGTAAATCATAATCCAGCCACTTTGATAAACTAAAGATGTTTAAAAAGAGTTTTCATATTTTTATGTGAGTAAAACAGAGACCTGTTTGTCAACACTAACTCATTGGAATAAATTAAACCGATTTATTAGAACAGGAATAATGAAAAGTAAGAAATGTAATTTAACATAATTAATTTAAATATGGATTCACTGATTGGAGATTGCGACTTGCATTCAAATATCTAGTTTGTATTGTATTGATTGTTGCCTCTGTATGTATTTCTAAACAACGGTGCAATTTATTACATTATGCGCTTTTATTACATCGGTGTTATATCATTATGTGCTGTTATTACATTATGAGTTGCTACAAATGACATTATAGTATGTTGTGCTGTGTTGTAGTATTTGGACTTGAAGTTAAACACCTTTATGTATAGGTGTCACTGCTGTATTATTATTTATTATTATACTACATTATATACAAAAGTAAATTCTACAGAATGTAATTCATATATTAAAATTGTATTTTTGGTATGTATTTATTTATATACCCTGTCACTTTTATGTCACTTACTTTAGGTTAGAAGTAATGAAGCATAATTACATTTTTTGAAAGCCACGTTATTGGTTTTGCTCAAATAATAACTTGGATGAGTAATTTTTCTTGTATTAATCTGTAAATAAGGTGAGAAAAGACTCATTTGGAAGTTCTAAACTAGAACAGTTACAGTTGTATTATGTAACAACACAATAACTCAAAATGCACAAGTAAAATAATAGTAGAATGGTTTAAACTGAAAAACTAAATATTTCTGAAATTACAATTAAAAATACATATGCTGAAGGAATCTATTCCTTCTTACCTCATTAACATCTGGCTAGTGTGTTTGTCTAATAGCACGAGAGATCACAATTTATGAGTAATTAACTGAAAAATTAATGTATGCCCACTTTTCTGTACCGGCATGGTTAGAATTTATAAGAAAGTAATTAAAATAGGTTAGGTCTCTAAAGGTATACAGCTATCATCAAAAACAATATGAGCTCTCACAGAACGAATAACAAATAATGTTGATCTCATGTCAACATCACATGTTAAACTGAGGAACATATCAGATAGCAAGTCAGATGTTGGAACAAATTTTCAAAAGACCTGAATTTTTTTTTAATAGTAAGTTATCAATAAGATGTGGTAATAAATGTTCAGAAGACCCGAGCCTCTTTTTAAAAGGGACAAATAGTTATAGAAACCAGAAGACTGTCTTGGAGCATTTCCTAAACAACAGGTTTGTGGGGTGCTCCCAGCCGTGTCGTAGTAGTAGTAGTAGCTACAAACAGTGGTCTGATAAGCAACAATCCACACAGAGTGTGTGTCTGCCCAAGACTCATCTTTGTACAGCAGTGAATCCCACCCTGTCTGCTCAGAATGGACAGTGGGGCATGTCACATAAAATGTTTAATGTTGGTTACATAAAAATGTGTCACAACACCCAGGGCAGCACTCACTGCTGACAATGGGGCAAACTAGTGGCACACTGATTAGAGTGCTTGTCATGCTAACCCTTGCT
>JAVSBV010121827.1:0-19004 GCA_033117975.1 Parotocinclus spilosoma | reverse complement strand
TAACTTTTCTTGGTTCACACATAAGCATGAACCAAAGCTCCGAGGTTTAACTTGCAGAAATAAAAAGGATAAATAAAGTAAATGAGCTGGATCCAATAATCCTGTCTTATCTAGTTCAGCACAACACTCTGCTACCACACAGTACAACAATGAACTTGCACACTTAGTTTAAGGGTCTCTTAAAGAGACGATACACATATTCCTGGCTGTTATAGTTGGGTGAATGGCAAACACGTGGGGGGCGTCACATGAGCACCCAAACAAACGATGAACAAAAACTGAGACAGAATCTTATCGAAAACTGTCCATGATAAACAAATTGTACAATAACCAGGGCAAATGAAAACCAAGGTACATTTTGTTGACATCAGAACATCAAGAGAATGTTTGATACATTTGATGTGTCCCTTTTTTAAAATCATGGACTCCTACATTTCAATTGGCAAGATGTTTACAGGAATGCAGGGCAGGCACACAGAAGAAAACATGGTCAAAGCAGGGGTGATGGCAGGCTGGGGTCAGATCAGCAGATGCTACACAGCTTGGTGTCACTGTTTAACACTCTAAAGGGAAAATATTTTTTGTTGTATAATATAATTTGTGGTAACAAGCTTATTTATCTTTTTTGTAGTCATTTCAAGGAAGTCAAGGTAGAGCCTATCTCTTTAACTCAGTGTAAGTAAAGCATGGATGTCACTCTGTTCAGCATACTTCATATATTTATACATTTCCGTGTATCAATTTCTTTCTCTATGCTTTTGTCTCTCTTTAGGGTGAATGTTGGTTGTGGTCCAGCTGAAGAGCGTGTACTCCTTACTGGCCTGCATGCAGTAGCAGACATCTACTGTGAGAACTGCAAAACCACACTGGGATGGAAATATGTGAGTGAAATGACACACATGCACGTTGTTTATGACACCAAATGCTTTCCAGGAAACTCACAGGCATTTGACCTTCTCTTGTATTTGTATTCCGGTATGTTCAAGGGTCCCTAGTAAGCAACGGCACCTTTTGAGTTTCCAGAGTCAGGGACAGGCATCAGCTGGTCAAATACTGTAACACAGAAATAGATAATCCCCTCCCATTAAATATAGCTTTGGAAATGTTAAGTCTCGCCACTTGAGTCAGTCCCTGGCTTTAAGTGGCATGCATGCTTTGCGTAGTGTCCATTTTCATTTAGCTGCTGCATCACATGACAATCCTCATTTACACATATTGCCAGGTCTGGATTCTGTCAAGGCTTGACTGTTGAGTTGTCTCAGGGGTGTTCATGGAGACTCAACAACACACAAACTCACACACACATGTAGGCAAATACCAACAGGAATACACCATGATTAAATCTGCCAGTGAAGTTATTTTTAAGTGGACCAGCTATTAACAAGCTTGGTCAGATGCCTTAGAGTCCAACTGGAAGACTGACCTACTGAACTGCAGTGTTGAGTAATTTGAGAAGCAATCCACAGTCTGCACCCATGTGATCTAGGAAGACGACCCAACAGAGGATGACTGTGCCTTAGTTATAACTAACAAGGAAGCAAAAGTAAAGTTTAAACCCATTACCTGTCAGTTATACTGCTTCACATCAAGCAAACTGCTGTGTATTGATTCTATACCCCCAATTCTGAAACATTCGAGACAGTAATAGATACCTCCCCAAAAATGCAGTTACATTCACTTTGACTGTGCTTTTATTGCAAACAATATTAGATAAACCAGATATTTCATGCTTATTTTTTTCTGCTCATCTTACAAATGTCGTTTGTTAAAAACGTCAATTCTGTATTTCAGCCTTGTAACAAGTTCTTTTGGAGCATTGTTTTTAAACATTTCAATCATGTTCACACGTGTTGGGGATCACCTGTTGACATCACACCATTATTTAGTTTGTTTTTTAACCTCATTACTATCCCTAAATTGCCCCGTCCCAACTTTTGTTAGGAATGTGTTGCAGGCCTGAAATGCAGCAATGGATGTTTATTAACAAATGAAACGAAGTTGAGCAGAGAAAACATGAAATATCTCAGATCCATGTGAAATGTCTGCAGTGAAATACAAGTCAAAGTAAATGTAACAAGCACTGCGCCCTGATAATCTTGCATATCAAGGTTTGGCATTGCAGATAGGCTACAGAATGCTGGCCTCAATCGTTTTAACGATGTGCAAGCTGACATCATGTCACTTACCTTTCGAATTGCAGTCAAAAAACACAGCTCACAAGTTCACATATTCATCTCTATCTAAACTTGCATGACAAAAGTTAAAAATGAATGTCTATGTCTACGTTGTTAAAGTGAATTTAAAGTGAACCTAGGTGGTTTGGCTAAAAAGGCAGTGTTGTTCAAAAGACAGCAATCTGTAAAACATGTTGGAAATCAGTTACTGTTAAACAGCTCAACAACTAACTTATTTCACCATCTTCACACCAAGATGGTGAGCGAATGAAGATTACGACAAACATTGTCAATTAAATAACCTGTCAAAAACAGATATGACTCCAATAGTTTCACACACATTTTGGTATCAAGTATACAGTAGTACAGATTCCTGGAGTAAGAGGTTACTGTTACATTTCCTCTGTCTGTTCTTCAGGAGCACGCCTTTGAGAGCAGCCAGAAGTACAAAGAAGGAAAGTTTATCATCGAACTAGCCCACATGATAAAGGACAATGGCTGGGAGTGAGGGCTGAGAAAGCTGAACGATTGGTCTCAAATGGGTGTGTGGATGAAGCCAGATTAGATGCTGGTTAAGTAGGTAAATGAGTGAAGCTGATTTGATGTCACCTCCTTTGTTCTACCTAACATTCTGCCTACACACGCATACACTCCTAGTCCCTGGGTTGAGGGTTAAAGATGCTGGATTAAGAACAAAGAAGAAGCAACCCCAGGAACAGGGTGTGTTTATGTGTGTGTCGCAGCTGTACAAAACTGATCGCTGAATATACAGACACATTGGTTAAGTGGTGTACATACATGTACAGCAACATACACTCACATCTAGAAACTAAACTAGTTACTTGTGTCTGCCATCTATCCTAGCCTAAGATAACCTAGTGTGAATGTGTGTGCATCAGGATTCCACAGCAATCTTGGCAAGACCTTGACCGTGGGGTCACAGAGTTAATGGCTCTATATAAGAGAGTGCTAAGGTGATTATCCCAAATTCAGCTGAGTGTGACCACTGCCAGCTTTGGCCAATGAGGGCAGGTCTCCAAATGGGCTTCTGATGGGGTCAGACAAATGAAAGACGCCCGTATGAGGGCCAAAATCAGTCCAGATGGCAGAGAGCACCTTTATAAATTAAAAAATGCCCTGTCTTGACTTTTACAAAATGCTAACATCTAATCAATTCTGTGAAGTTCTCATTTGCCCTAACCCTAACCCATGAAAAGAAATGTGCACATATGTGTACAGCTGGATACATGATGTTGTATCTGTCAGCCATGTGTGCTAGTCCTGCTTTAACCTTATTGTGAAATGTTTAGACAATGCTTCTGGGCAGGACAAAGGTTTTAAGAGCTTTCTCACAGACCAGGCTAAAGTGCAGAAGCTGAATTACAACTGGAAGGAGTGATCAAAACCAAATCAGTAATCCCAATTTAAGGCTATAGACTGACACATTTTAGTGTCTACAACACAAAAAATGAAGACATCCATTTACAATTATCTAAGCAAGGAGAAAATTCTGTAGTGACATGAGGGACAAAAATATTTTTTGGTAAATTGGAGTGTGCAGAGTGTCCTTATGCTTTTGGTAAGGATGTCATGCCATTATGTTCTAAATATTTGTTATTTCATTGCTAAAAACTCAGTCCTGTTACTCATATAATGTGTAACAGGCCTAAGTAAATGTAATAAGGAAATCATGTAAAAATAAAATCAAGTTCCCAGAGATTGACCGGTTATCATGAATAGTTACATGTGTGTTATTAGAGTCAGCGTTTGGAAAATATAGGACATGAAATATTACAATTCACAACAAACAAATGGCACCCATTCACAAACTGTTCGATAACAATAACGTCCATGTTACTATTTGTGTGGCAACACTAGAAAAAGACTGACATAAGACAGCTATCCTGACCACCTTACACCAAACAATCGAGATGATGTGAACTTTCATGGGTTTATTATGACCATGGATATTTCTCTGTGACTCTGAAATCGCGTGAAAATCATTTGGTGTAAGGTACTTAATAATAATACTTATACTCATACCCCTGGTTTATCAAATGATAATGCTGTTATTGATCATATTCATCATATCACACGACACCAGATCTGATATCATCAAGGCTAATCATTATTTATTGACCCACATTCCATGTCATTGCTGAGGTTTTCCATGATGTGCCTAACAATGGTGGAACTCCGTGAAGCTCTGACATTCTTGCATGACTCCAGATACCACACGACCAAAACACATGTAGTGAGGTCACAACAATACCCATATGCTGCAGCGCTGCATGTGAGAGTCTCTGTCAACAAGCCAAGATCGAGGCCATTAGCTGTCAGTAGCTAAAGCTGGCTTTTGTCTCTGAAGTGAATGACATCATACATCATTTATCTAAGTGACAGATATTAATATATACATATATGTACACGTGTATATTAACACAAGTATCACTGATGGGTTGATATGTGTGTTCCAAGCTGTAAATAGTAAAAAGTAAAGTTATTTATGAGTTTAAATACTGTTTAGCATTTACCATGCTTTCTGCCTGAACCCTACCTGGGTGTGCAATATTTGCTACTTTTTTATCCTTGGAAATGTTTCAAGCTTCTTGTCTTTTATAAAAGGATGAATATGCAGTGACTACTGTTGAGCTTGATTCAAATTTAAATAAACATTTTCAGTGCTGCATTTGATTGTTGTGATTTTTGTATCCTTAATTACACGTTAGTTCTAGCCCAATGAGATAATCTTTAATTAGGCTGCAGATTATACAGATACAGTGGTGCTCGAAAGTTTGTAAACCCTTCAGAATTTTCTGTATTTCTGCATAAATATGACCGAAAACATCATCCGATTTTTACACAAGTCCTAAAAGTACATAAAGAGAACTGAAGAGAAACAAATGAGACAAAAATATTATACTTGATCATTTATTTATTGAGGAAAATGATCCAATATTACATATTTGTGAGTGGCAAAAGTATGTGAACCTATAGGATTAGCAGTTAGTTTTAAGGTGAACTTAGTCTGGTGTTTTCAATTAATGGGATTACAATCAGGTGTGAGTGGGCAGGTTATTTATTTAATGAACACAGATCTATCAAAGGCTGTTCTATACAGCACGTTTATGGAAGTATATAACAGCACGAACAAAGGAAATTTCTAATGACCACAGAAAGAGTAGTTGATGCTCATCAAGCTGGAAAAGGTTACAAACCATCTCTAAAGAGTTGTCTCCACCAATCCACAGCCAGACAGATTCAAGACCATTGTTACCCTCCCCAGGAGAGGTCGACCACCAAAGCTCACTCCAACAGCAAGTAGGCTGCATAGATGGCAAGGTCCCAAAGGACTCCAGGGTAACTTCTAAGCAACTGAAGGCCTCTCTCACATTGGCTAATGTTAATGTTTATAAGTCCACCATCAGGAGAACACTGAACAACAATGGTGTGCATGGCAGGGTTGCAAGAAGAAATCCTGCTCTCCAAAAAGAACATTGCTGCTTGTCTCCAGTTTGCTAAAGATCACGTGGACAAGCCAGAAGACTATTGGAAGAATGTTTTGTGGTCAGATGAGTCCAAAATAGAACTTTTTTTGTTTAAATGAAAGAAAAACACTGCATTCCCATCTGTGAAACATGGTGGTGGTAGTATCATGGTTTGGGGCTGTTGTGCTGCATCTGGGCCAAGACAGCTTGCCATCATTAATGGAACGATGAATTCTAAATTATATTAGAGAATTCTAAAGGAAAATGTCAAGACATCTGCCCATGAACTGAATCTCAAGAGAAGGTGGGACATGCAGCAAGATAACGACCCTAAGCACACAAGTCGTTCTACCAAAGAATGGTTAAAGTTAATGTTTTGGAATCTCCAAGTCAAAATCCTGACCTTAATTCCATCAAAATGTTGTGGAAGGACCTGAAACCTGAGTAGTTAATGTGAGGAAACCCACCAACATCCCAGAGTTGGAGCTGTTCTGTACAGAAGAATGGGCTGAAATTCCTCCAAACTGGTGTGCAGGACTGACCAACAGTTACCAGAAATGTTTAATGCCATTATTGCTGCACAGGGGGGGGACACGCCAGATACTGAAAGCAAAGGTTCACATACTTGTACACATATATGGGTTGTACTGATATACCAGTGACTCACGTTTAAAGGTTTCCACTTCCAACAAGTCAGTTCATCAACTGAGCAAAGCAAATTTGCTTAAGAACTTGGCTGACTTGCACAAAATTCAGATCTCAACTCCATCACACAGTGGGATGGACTTATGGGATACCAAAAGTGAGCCAGGGCTTATCGTCTAACATCAGAAGCTGACCTCACAGTCCTGTGCCAAAATGTAGTGGAACACCCTATCAGAAGAGCAAAAGCTTTGTAGCAGCAAACTCCATACTAATACCATACCCATGTTTTGGATGTCCAAAAACTTTGCCCTCTATCGTGCATAAAGATGAGAGAAATCCAGACGCTTACTAATGACTAAAAATTCTACTTCTTTCTGTAAATATGAACTTGTTTCAACAGCATACTATTTAATGTTAAAGCTAAAACACACAAGATGGTGTTCATACCCTTGTTCACTCTGGGCTGCCCTGTTTACAGCAGCACATGGCGCTGTCTGTGAGATCAGGTCTCTTAGCAACTGGGTTTGTCTCTCCCTACATTGTGTATGTGTGTGTGTGTGGATGGTTGGTGTCGTTCAGTGTCTGGGTCCACTATTGGGTAAGTGCACAGCTGGGTATTTGCAGCATTTTCTTATGACGTCTGAGAGAAGACGCGTGGGTGATATATTTATTCTGTACTTGATGCTGCCCTTTGTGCTGGCTGAAAGTTAGCAGTATTAGATGTGGGAAGTGAAGACTGACATTTAGAAGCATAATGAGTGTGTGGTTCATTTCTGAAAACTCGATTGACACCAATTTTATGAGGATGAACACAAATGTGTCATGTTTCCACTCAGGGAAAAGTGAGCTTCAAATGTGGGCACATTTGTTGGTACCCTTGAAAATCATTGAAACATTTAATTGTTTAATTCCTCTTGAAATATAATTTGATTAATAGTGGTTGTCTCTGAGCCCAAATTTGTGAAGCGCTGCAATGATTGTTGGTCTTCTGCAAGTTTCTTCTATCTTTACACAGGATCTGAGGAGCTGACAAGTTCATGGAAATCTCTTATCAAACCCCCCTGATTACTTAGTTTGGTGGGGTGGTCAGCTTTAGAAAGACTCCTTTTTCCATTTAATAATTATGGATGCTACTGTGCTCTTGGGAACTTTAAGTGCAGCAGCATTTTTGTAACCTTCTCTAGATCTGTGCCTCCACCCAATCCTGTCTACAGCTCTACAAGCAGTTTTTCATGGCTTGGTTTGTGTGACATTATATACACAGGTGTGTGTCTATACAAATCATATATACAAAATCTATACACTGAATTCACCACAGGTGAACTCCAATCAGTGTGTACAATAATTTCAAAGATCATTTAGCACCAGAGCTAAAGTGTCATAGAAAAGGGTCTGAATACTTATGTTCATGTAAAATTTTCATTTTTTTGTTTCCAATTTTCAAAAATTCTGTTTTTACTTTTATTATTATTTTAGCACACCTCGAAATAAAATGTGGAAAAAGTCTGAAAACATTTTAAATTAATTGTATATCTGCAGCAGCACGGTGACTGCCTCACATCAAGGTCCCGGGTTCAATTCCAGGGTGGACGAGCCTGGGTCCTTTCTGTGTGGAGTCTGCTTGTCCTCCCTGTGTCTGTATGGGGTTACTCCAGGTACTCTAGTTTCCTCCCATAGTCCAAAGACATGCATGAGGTTAATTTGTGTCTGTGAAAGTGGCCTTTTAAAGTGTGACTTTGTGTGTGTGTGTGTGTGTGTGTGTGTGTGTGTGCCCTACAATGGATTGGCACCCTGTCTAGGTGTGCCCAGAGTTGCCGGGTGGACACTGGCTGGCCCCTTGTGGATTAAGCGGACGATAATGGATGGATAGATAGATGGAGGTATATCTGCATGCCTTTGGTGTGTCAAAGTAAAGCAAAGCAAGAGTAAAGAGAGATATATTACTGCTTATTTAACAAAGATATTCCAAAAAAATGCTTTACAGATTTGTTAGTAAACCCTAGATTATAAATGACTGATTTGTAGAGATTTCAAGCAGACTGTTTTCTTTTATTAGTATTACACATTTTCAATCTTATAATCAGTCATTCAGCCTACTTATAAGGAGAAAAGTAGACCCTCTGCTGTTTGGTATCATCATGCGCACCATATTAAACATGAAGCACTTGTTTGTGAGAGCAGAAAGAATCTTATAGAGAAGCATATTAAAGGTAAAATATCAGATCATTTTCCAAGCAGCTTAATGTTCCCGAGATTACAGCTGCAAATATTATTAAGAAGTATACGGTTCACATGACTGTAGCCAGCATCCCTGGATGTGGCTGCAAGGGGAAAAATCAATCCCAGATTAAGTAGAAGGATAGTGCATATGGTAGACAAAGAGCCAAGGACAACTTCCAAAGAGATGCAAGCAGAACTCGACCCATGAAGAGTAAGTTCACTGTTTAAAGATAATCATAAAAATCCAAACTGTGAAAAAAAGCCATTTTGTTATTAAACTTAACAGGCCAATGGTCCTCCCTCAGGAAAATGCCAAAACACACAGCTAAAAGCATATAAGACTGGCTCACTAAACACAGACCTGTTCAGACATGGCCTTCTTTGATCACTGATCTGAGAGCTACCTCACATCTATGTAAAAATCTGAAACTTGTAATCTGGAGCAGCCCTGAGATGAAGCCCTGAGCCCTGCTGAAGAAGAGAGGGCCACACTACCTGACGACAGGTGAACAAGTCTCACAGAGAACGATGGAAATTGCTTGTTGGTCTGGATGCCTCTGTAGGTGTGCAACAAAATATCAGGTAAAATGGTCAATCACTTTTAATCCCCATAATTTGTTTATTTATTTTTAGAAACAGGATTAACAAAGCTGTCCATATCTGTTTGCGTTTGGTAAGCAACCAGGGATTTTTGTGATTTTATTTACAACAGTTTTTTATCCTTTCCTTTTTTATGCCTACATATGATCTTCTAAGCTTGTGAATCTTCTTTTTTTCCCACAGAATAAATATAGCACTCCATGGATGATAGTTTAAAGTGAATTTAAAGTGCATCGAGGGACTGCAGAATTGGATTGCTGAAGATATGACTCAGCAGAAAGCCCAAATATGCAACCATTAGCACAAAACCCAGAGGTTGAGTGCTCTCCTGCTTACAAGCCAGTGGTCAATACAGCTCAGTTTTAGATAGAGACCGACAGTGGCAAACTTTATTCATTTGCTTGTTTTTTATTTGGGGTTTTGTCCTAAAAAAATTTCAGAAAAATGTAAGGCCGTTCCACACTGAACACAATTGTTTTTGTGATATATTTGGATGACAGTACATTAATTTAAGCTTGTATATAATGATGGTATCTTCCAAACAAAACCATTTTTTGGATGTGGAAAATTATTATTATACATTTTTATTATTATTATTACTGTAAATTCTCTTTATTATTATTATTATTATTATTAATTTACCAAACTTAAATAAATTTGCCAGCAACAAAAACTTACTGACCAATCGCCATCCCTTCTGGTGTTGGCACAACAACAACCAAGATAGCCAAGTGTAGCTGTGCAAGTTATATAACACATCAGCGGCTGCTTTTGACAGGAGCGAGGTTATGGTAATAGTAAAAGTGCCTTAGGAAATTAAGAGCCTGCTCTGTATTACAAAGGATAATTGCTCTTGTGGGGTCTAATTAAATTAAATGCATTTTGCTAAAGCTTTTACTGTCCTATTATGTCATATTTTTAAAGAAAATAATCCTTAATGCCAGAGGCCCACATGAGCAAGCAAAAATGTGATAAATACAATTTAAAAATAATAGCAGTGCTATAGATTGCAGTGTTTTTATGTTTACTTAAGAAGCCTACTGAGCAATTTTGACTTAAAGTGGAAGAAATAATTATTTGATCCCTTGCTGATTTTGTAAGTTTGCCCACTTACAAAGATATGAACAGTCTATTATTTTAAGGGTAGGTTTATTTTAACAGTGAGAAAAAGAATCTCTGAAAGAAAAAACAGAAAATTACATTATATAAAATATATAAATTTATTTGCATTTTGCCGATAGAAATAGTACTTGATCTCTTTAGTAAACTTAATACTTGGTGGTGAAACCCTTGTTGGCACACACATATGTAAGGAGGATTTTTGGTCCACTACTATTTGCAGATCATCTCTAAATCATTACGATTTTGAGGCTGTCGCTTGACAACTCTGACCTTCAGCTCCCTCTGTAGGTTCTTTATGGGATAAAGGTCTCGAGACTGTCTAGGCCACTCCAAGACCTTAATGTCCCAAGACCCAGCCACAACCCATTTTTAATGCCCTGGTGGAGGGAAGGAGCTTTTCACTCAGGATTTGACGGTACATGGCTCCATCCATTCTCCCATTGATTCGGTGAAGTAGTCCTGTGCCCTTAGCAGAGAAACACCCCCAAAACACAATGCCTCCACCTCCATGCTTGACAGTGGAGACGATGTTCTTTGGGTCACAGTCAGCATTTCTCTTCCTCCAAACACGGCGAGTTGAGTTAGTGCCAAAGAGCTCAATTTTTGTCTCTTCTGACCACAGCACCTTCTCCCAATCACGCTAAGTATCATCCAGGTGTTCATTGGCAAACTTCAGACGGGCCTGCTCATGTGCCTTCTTGAGCAGGGGGACCTTACAGGCACTTTAATTGCCTGGATGGCACTTTAATTGCAGGATTTTAATCTATTACAGCGTAATGTGTTACCAATGGTTTTCTTGGAGAATGTGGTCCCAGCTGCCTTAAGATCATTAATAAGTTCCCTCCGTGTAGTTATACCCCACGACGTGAGATTTTGCATGGAGCCCCAGATCAAAGTCGACTGACAGTCATTTTGTATTTCTTCCATTTTCTTACAGGGGCACCAACAGCTGCCTCCTTCTTACCCAACGTCCTACTTTTGTTGTTTTGTAGACCATTCCAGCCTTGTACAAGACTTAAAAAGCTCTTTGGTCTCGCCCATGTTGGAGAGGTTAAAGTCTGACTGATTGAGTCTGTGGACAGGTGTCTTTTATACAGGTGATAATTTAAGACAGCCGTCTTTAATGCAGGTAACGAGTTGATTAGGAGCGTCTAACTGGTCTGTAGGAGCCAGAATTCTTAAAGTTTGGTAGGGGAGCAAATACTTATTTCTCTCTGCAAAATGCAAATAAATTTTATACAATGTTATTTTTGGATTTTCTTTTAGATATTCTATAACTCACTGATAAATGAAACTTACCCTTAAAATTACAGACTTCTCATCTTTGTAAGTGGGTAAACTTACAGGGATCAAATAATTACTTCCTCCACGGTAAATCAATCAAAATCTTGTGCTTACTTCTGAACTGTCATTATGACAGCAGTACACAAATTATTACACTGTAAGCAATTAAAATGTGCTGACCAATAAACCAGGGTGGTGAACTATACTGCTCACAAAAATTACAAAATAAAATATCCCACAATTACATATCTTCTTATGTTGTTAAATGTTATCCCCTAATTCTACCATATGGTTACTAAATGCAAAGCAATCCGTTAAGTCCACTGTCACCCTCCTCAGGAGTGCCTGACCAACAAAGAGCAAGTCCTGTAATAGTCACAGAGGAACCCAAGGTTCTTCTACTTGAACTTATAAGCAACTAAAGGCTTCACTTGTATTGGCTCATGTTAATGTTCATGAGTCCACCATCAGGAACCAACAGTGGTGTGCATAGCAAGGTTACTAGGAGAAAACCACTGCTCTCGCTAAAGAACACTGCCACCTATCTGCACTTCACTAAATAGGGCATGGACAAGATAGTAAGCTGTTGGATAAACTTTTATGGATGGCTTATAAAAGTTTGGATGGATTAAAAAAAGCTTAAAAATCACATTGGGCATCAATAGTTTGCCACTCACAGGTATGTAATATTGTATAATTTTTTATCCATCGTGTATAATGCTTGTGTCTCGTCAGTTTAATTGGGTTATCTTTAATTTTATCTTGGGTGAAAATCAAATGATGATTTAGGTCAAATTTAGGCAGAAAAATTGAAAATTTACAAACCACTGTAGATGTATTGACTAAATACTAGATACAACAGTGTTTCCCCATATACTAAATAATTTAATATCTACATAGACTGAAATATAATAGATGCTGTTTTTACTATACTGCTCACAGAAATTAGGGGATACTTTAAAATAAAATCTCCCATAAAGAAATATCTTCTACTTTTTGATAGTAGTGTATTTAAGATGTGCAAACTCTTATCACACTGTAGAGCAAATGAATTCCCTAATCTCTAGTCTCTGTCTGTCTGTCTCTCTCTCACACACACACACACACACACACACACAGACAGCATATGTTCCTTTGTATTTACAATGCGAGCAGGTGTTTCAGGAGAGATTATGAAACTCAAGTGTGGAGAAACAGAAAGGACGTAAAAAACAACCCTATTTAACTCTCCACGTGTCAACTCTCCACGTGTCAGCCTACAGTACAGTACATCAGTAGCTACACTACACAGCACACCGTCATCCTCTGCTGGTTCCATAAGGAAAATCACTCTACCTTCATTACAGCTAAAGGTAAACACTGATGCCATGCATTAATCTTTCCTGCAACAATAAGCTCAAGACTGTCATCCCACTGACTGAAAACTCCTTACTCTAATTTCACCTTCCTTTACTGCTAATCCTAAAGGTTCACATGCTTTTCATTCACTGTTATGTACTGATTGTTTTCCTCCATAAATAAATGAGCAACTATATGTTTATTTTATCAGCTTTTAGTGCTTGTGTGGAACTCTCTGTGGATTTGGATGATTTCAGCTTTGTTACTATTCAATTTCACAGGAATATCCCAGCATTGTGTTGTTAATATCGCCAATCATAAAGTAGATACAAATAAAATTAGCATTCACAACCAAGAAGCTCTTGGACAATGCCAAACATTTAGCATCAGGGGTCTGTATTTAAGCACTGACCTTATATTTCTGTTTCTCTGCATATAGTAATCATATTTTATGGAACTGAAATCAAAATGACTAACAAAGATCATAATGAAATGACCTGAAGGAATGAAAGCCCTTCACTAAAGAGCTCACAAACATCTCTAAACCCTTTAGCAATAACTTTCTACTCTCTGTTAAACGCCAAAGGTCCAAAAAGAAGTAATATATTTGCAAGAAATACTGAAATAATGCATCTTACATAGTAATGAACAGCCACGAGAAATATTTATGTGAATTAATCATTATATCAAAACAGGATTTGCATTACAGCAAAAGATTAATGTGAGCAGGTGATGTGGCTTTCAATGGAATTTGGTCCATTACTTGAAACTGTTTTTACTAAACAGGTGTAATTTCTTCAGATGTCACTCAATTTCCCTTTACCTCCTGCATCACTGTTGTTGTGAGGATAATTTTGTGGCCACTACCAAATCTGACAGCATACAATGTATTCTCAAAGATTTAGGAATTCACTCAATTCCATTTTTAGAGACGCCTGTCCTTTCACTATTGAAGCTTCCTTATATGGAATTTAAAGACGAGAGTGCAGCATAAAATCAGGTGATCAAGTTCTCTGTGGATCAGCTTTAGGGTGAATACACGTTAAAAATGGAAAATTGAACAATGAGTGACTTTGTACATGGCAGCTGGGGCTAGTATTTTTAAAACCCCTTGTGTTTTTTCTGCAGAATGGTGTGATTGAGGAGAGGGGATCCTGAGTGTGTAAACGAGAGGGTAGATGAGCATATTAAGAATCATTCTGTTGAACAGGAGATGTAAATTTAAGCAAACTCTTCATCTACCAGTATGATTGGGCTATAACAGCAGTCTGTCATTTGAGTGGCAGTGCTATCAAAGGAAAGCAGAACGGCAAAAACTGTGTTACTAAGCAGTGGAATAACCATTCCTGTTAGACCATGCTGATGGGTAGTCCTAACTTTATTGTTATCACAGTCTTATAAAGTGTGTGGACTGTGGTGGCCTAGCGGTTAAGGTACTGGCCTCTGGACCAGAAGGTCCAGGGTTCAAATCCCACCTCTGCCAAGCAGTTGGGCCCTTGAGCAAGGCCCTTACCCACAATAGCTTTGATTGTAAGACTGTATAAGTTGTAAGTCACTCTGGATAAGGGCGTCTGCTAAATGCCATAAATGTAAATGTATAGAGGTACTCGCTGGCCTACAGCCCTCCTTCCACAGCAGATGTGACGGCACCAGGAGGAAAATTGACAGTATTTGTAATATTTGTTACAATATTAGTAAAAAAAAAAAACCCCGTAGTTCTATTCCTATAAATTGGTTTTCATTCCTGCAGATCTCTCTGTTTCTGGATATCCTGATGTGCCTTTGCACAGACATGACTGAAGAAGAGTTTGTGAATGGACAGAGAGCAGGCTGCAGTTCACCTTTGGGTCCACAAGGGGAAACGGTAAAGAGTGCACGTTCTGTGCTTTGGAGGACTTTGAGAGGAGTTTCTGTCTCTTTGGGTATGTAATTTTTAGCTGTTTATTTCATTTAAATATGGGGCATGGACCTCTTCGTGTCTAAACTAATTCTGGTTTGACATACTAATTTTTCCCCTGTTTGCAGTGTATATTGCAGATGGGCATTATGATTACCTGACAACTTCAGGCAGAGAACATATTGTACGTCTGACTGGGTCAGGGTCAGAGAAATACATTTTCTCGCACATACAAGTAAGGCTCTGGGAAATCTAAACAGAATCTGTTCTAGAGTTCTATTTAATGCTAAATATTTTTCAGCTTAAGGATGTTATATAATTATATAAGTTGTCTATGTTCCCTTTGCTGTAGGAATTACAGTACGTGAGCGAGGACAGCAGGGTGATTAACAGTGTGCTGGAAGGAGATGTTCATGTTGCAGCAGGGTCAGTTGTGCAACACTGCCACCTACAGGTCTGTACTTAACTGACTAACAACAGATCACCCTACCAATCTCTTCGCAGCTATTCTAGCATATAAAGGCATTTTACATTGCGTAGCATGACTAGTCAGTAATACACAGAGAGGGAAACAAGTCACTAAGTTGGAAGTGCCTAGTAAGTCTTGACACTCAAGTCCCAAGTCAATGCAAGCAAGTTTTTGACCAAATGCCAAATTGGGTTGTTTTAGTTGTTTTAGTGTTTTCAAATATGACTGCAATAAGTGAATATACTGAACAAAAATATAAACGCAACACTTTTGTTTTTGCTCCCATTTTTCATGAGCTGAACAAAAATATTGTTAGATTGGTTTTTTGTTGTGTTTAGCCTAAGGGACACCTGTGCAATAACTGATATGCCAGACCTGTGAGGTTATCTCGGCAAAGGAGAAGTGTTCACTAACATGGAAATTCACAAATTTGTGAACAATATTCGAGATAAAAAGGCCTTTTGTGTACATAGAAAAAGTATTAGATCTCAGCTCATGAAAGATGAGGACTAAAACAAAAGTGTTGAATTTTGAAAACACTTGAAAAGTGTATATTTTTGTTTAGTGTATTTCTGATGAATATATGGTTTGATTTAGGTTGGTTATTCATTTACTTTTGTTTTCATAACTATAGCCTACTGAAAGCTCAAAATAGACTGCTTACAAAAAGTATGCTTTTGTAAAGCTAACATTACAGACTCTGAGATGAGCCCAGTACCACGTTTAACGACTTCAGTGCAAATTCATACTGAAACCATCATCATGATGCTTCTCAATTAAGTCTGTTAGATGAGATCACAGTACTTTCTCTCACCCATTTTCTAAATAGAGAGCTCTTTATTTAATCACACTGACACAAAAGCTTAACAAACTCACATGAGACATACCTCTGAATGTCCCTGCCTCAGTGCCCAGCAATGCGCTCTGTGTTTGCCTAATTACACCATTATGAAACACTCCCATAAGCATTTAATTCTATTCCTAGCTGCAATTTTGGTGATGGAGGAGAGAATTGGGTTGTGGACAGAACATGCAACAGGACAAACTGCCAGTTTTGCCTCATTAGACAGGTATAGGGATTAGGGAAGCAAGCCCAAATAAGCAACTACACTTTAAAAACAAGCTCCTATTAGTTACGTGTCTCAGTTACATGGATTAACATTATTTGAACGCTTAAATAGTTACGTTAAAAATGGGCTTGTGGAGGCTCTCGAGTCTTTTCGAGGTTTAAAGCCCAAGCCCGATTCCAGGTCACTGACAGTAAAATCAATGTTGAGTCTCAAGTCATCAATTTTTATTTATTTGTGTTGAAAGAGTCCAAGTCGTGACTAGAGTCCACACCTCTGGTATAATACATACTTCAAATCACACTGTAAAAAAAGTGAATCGTTGTACCAACTTTAAAAAATACTTCAGTTGGTAACACGCAAATAATTTTTTTTTTTTTCCAAATTAATTTATGAAGTCAGAATAACTTCTTTATATATGTCAAATAAACTTAACTATCTGATTCCTTTCAAATCAACACTCCGTACTAATGTAACTGTATTTTATTCAAGTCAACTCAATGTTTAAAATATTTAAATAAATAGTAAAATACTGCCCATTACCTACCTAAAAGTATGGTTTTAGGAAGAGTAGCTTTTGTAATATTCTTAGTGTGTAATTTTAGTTTGTTATATGCAATAAGAATAATGTTAAAACAATTAACAAAACAACACTTAATTCAAATTTTCTTATATACTTTACTATTTCATATGTGAAGCAAACAAAAAACATACCACTAAAGGTTCTAAAATGCACAGTAGTTATTAGAACAAGGCTTTACCACCTGTTAAAGTACAACAAAGTACTTACACAAATATGCAAATCAGTTCAAATAAAATTTCTGAACATTTCGCTGATTGTACCTATGAAACAGTTGGTAAAATTATTAAAAACTACAAATAAAATTCACTTCAAAAATACATAGCACTGCAGGCTCTATTCTATAGAAAACAGAATGAATTTAATGTGAGTGAATGCTCGCTGCCAGCATTAGACGGATTGCACTGTTTTATGATGGCCAGCAGAGCACAGTATCGTATGCTTAATCTTCTACAGTTACATGGTTAAATAATATAGAATGAACCATATCAGACATTAATTAATTT
Source organism: Parotocinclus spilosoma (assembly GCA_033117975.1). NCBI lineage: Eukaryota > Metazoa > Chordata > Actinopteri > Siluriformes > Loricariidae > Parotocinclus > Parotocinclus spilosoma. Next base: position 1,614 of record JAVSBV010121827.1, on the reverse strand, counting down.
AAAGCTATTTCGTCAATTCTAGGGTGTAATTCAAGTCCATCCTGGATGCCTTTTGTCTGGCTTCGATGTGAGCTCATCGGTTTATCTACAGTCCCTGTCTCTGACCAGAGATATTATCCTGCAGGGGCACAGGGTGAATATGGGAGATCTGAAGCTAACAGTGTTCACTGTGTTTGGAGCGTATGACAGTTTGGAGGTATGAAAACCTTTACCCATAACGGTAGTTTCGAACTAAAACAAAAGTTTTTTACCAACATCAAAATGTTGTGATAACAAACCGCATAATTGCAATATGTGCAAGAATGACTACAAAGCCAGAACTAGTATTGTTATCGTCAAAACCATCTCCCTTAGTATTTACATTTACAGCATTTAGTATTAACGCCTGAGATGATCACTTGCATTGTGTAGAGTGGTTACCAAGTGAGGCCATCTTTAACCACCAATGATATGAAAATAATGAATAAAATTAAATATTACAGCGGAAACAAATCAAAACTAAAGAATAGATATTGCATACTTGGGTTGTAGAAAATTAATGATATGTCAAACTATAAAATATCCACAACGTTATCTTTTCATGGGGTCTACAGTTCATATAACAGTGTAAATTTGCTGTACCCTCACAATAAGGTTTAGGTCTGGAGACATGCTTGACTACTCAGTTTCTTTAGCAGAGCAGTGGTAAGCTTGGAGGTGTGTTTAGGGTCTTTATAATGTTGTAATAATTATTAATGCATTCCCAAACCATTACATTCCCACCAACTTGCTTGACTGTAGGCAAGGCACACGTCTTTGTACTCCTCACCGGGTTGCTGCCACATGCGCTTAACACCATCTGAACCAAATAGTTTTATATTGGTTGCAGTAATCCATGTTCTTTCTATTTAGTACACCTGCTCCCCATTCCCACCTGAGAAATTGTAACACTGACGAGTCACTAACTGTGGGCACAATTTGGCCATTTTCATTTAGGGGTGTACTCACTTTTGTTACCAGTGGTTTTGACATTAGTGACTGTGTGTTGAGTTATGTTGAGGGTACTGCAAATTTACACTGTTTGCATTTGTGTTTAAACTGGAACAAAAACAAAACAAAAAACTGTCTTTTACAGGTTTACAGAGATGATGTTGCTGCTTCATTCCTCAATCAAACATGGAGTCACTTCTATAAGCGCACTGGAATACAGTAAGCGACAATAAAAAAAAATAGCCTACAAATACCGTTAAGAATATATGAAAATATCTGATGCTGCATTCAGATGGCACAGCAGTAGTGTGCCAGCCCACTGTCACAGTAACGATGGGTCAGCTGGGTCAGGCTGGCATAATTGCCTATGCCTAAAAGAGCTGAGATCAAGTCAAGGTGATCATCCCTTAGTAGTGCAACAATGACCTGTGCTGGCCCTGCAATGGACTGGATCATTCAGGGTTTCAGGGTTCCAAAAAACCATGGCTAAAACATTAGGGGTGCGAATCTCTGTGTCTGGCGATTTGATTTGATTCTGATTTTTGAGGTCACGATTCGATTCAGAAATGATTTTTCAATTCAAATGGTCTATAAATTTTGTTTAAATTATGTGATTGACAAGATGAAACGACAATGTAAACAAAT
>JAVSBV010121808.1:0-19006 GCA_033117975.1 Parotocinclus spilosoma | reverse complement strand
GGAACCACCAGGACTCTTCCTAGAGCTGGCCGGCCGTCTAAATTGAGTGATCGGGGGGAAAGGGCCTTGGTCAGGGAGGTGACCAAGAACCCGATGGTCACTCTGTCAGAGCTCCAGCGTTCCTCCGTGGAGAACCGCTCCGCTCTCAATCCTCTTTTAGTTTTTCTATATTATTTCCCCGTTATTATTATACATTGTGGAGTTTCATCTATTCCGCATCCTTGGGTCCTACCAAAAACCACCACATCTTGTAACATGACTAGAAAAGGATTAACACAGTTTGCATGGGAAATTTGGCAAGGTAAAGTAACCTGAATGCATAAGTTTATGTAAACAGTGTTAAGACAACGCTGCTTTACCTGATACACTCATATCAACAGCATGGTGCATGTGATTTCTGTTCTGATTTGATCTGCTAAGTTGTTCTGGTAAAACCTCTTGCCAACCATTACAGACATGTGTTTCACGCAGTCACATAGCGTTCACGTCCACTGGTCCTGCTCATCAATACTCATAGCTCTCATCTACTGCTTATCTGGCTTCAGCGCCATACCAGTAACATTTACAATAAACCTGCATTACTCTGAATACTACCATGGTGTGTGATCCACATGTAAATGTGTTAACACCATTGACCGCTGCAATGCAACTGTTTTTTAATCAACTTTAATGCATAATACTCACTTCAACATTCTTAAACTGCAGTTTCTGCTGCAAATACTTTTACTTGCTAATTGTATGGATTAGTGCTGTAGTCATGACCACGAGAAGTAAGTCGGAGTCAAGATCAAAACTTGTAGTAGTGGAATCCAATTCAACACCACAACAAGTAGTGGCTTACAATAAGGACAGACTTTTTTCTTCATACAATAATGATAGAAGAAAAAAATACCAATTGTAAACAACTTTATATATATTACATTCTCATTCACAAACTGTCCTAAATGGCACTGATTGAGAAAGTAAGCATGGCAAAAATGAACACTTGCAATCTTATTTTCAGACTGTTTAAAATAAAACATGTTAATTGACTGGATACTAAATGAGAAGAGCAGTGACTTGTTTTTCTCTGTCATCCAATCTGAATTTTATTTAGTCACATAGAGAAAGAACCAATTTATTTTGTTGAATGGATCAATTAGATTAATTAACGATACATTTACATATGTTAATCTACAAAAAGTTTATCATGCATATTTGGGGGTAGATGGGTGACCATGACAAACCTTGGGCACCACATAAAGTGTGCAGGACATGTGCTGAAAACCTGAGACAGTGGACTAAAGGTCAGAAAAAAAGCTCAGCTTTGGAGTTTCAATGGTTGAATGAGGTCCACAAAACAGAGACAAAGTACTTTGGGAAGTAACAACAATGATAAATTCAGTCAATCCAATTTTCCAAACACTCAGACTATGAAGATTTCGTTGCCTTAGAAGCTGATACCAGAACCTGCCATCTATTTACTCAAACTGAGTAATTGAGTGAGTGACTTGATGAGTGACTTGGTATGAAATACTGATCTGCTGAATCAACAGTTACTGGGTTCAAGACTAAAGGAAAATAAGCTGTTGGCTACCAATCTTCTCCCAGATCTTCTGAAACATTTCCATATGGACGAAGAGTTTGTGTACTGTGTCAATGCAAATTACTAATTGAATCAATGGGATATGATAGTTATGTAGCTGTTGATTGGAGGCCTTTAATTGACAGATCTAAAGTATGGGTTGCTCTACAATATCAATGGATTAACCTCAGTTCCTGTTGTTCACTCTGTATATAAGTAATAAACTTATGAATTCTCCAAAAATCTAATATAATGACCATTGCTTGATCTTACGTGGCAACCTAAAGGTTATATCAATGCTTCAAGGTTAAGGATCATGCAACAAAGCGGGGAAATTATATTAATGTTTAAAATAAATTAATGTTTCAAATAAAATTGGGCCTCATGAAACTCATTTTGTCCTGCTCTTTCACACAAAAAGCTGAAAGCTGACATATTTGATGGCCCGCAAAATAGGATTCTAATCAAAGACAGAGGATTCCTTAAAATCATGAATACCATGTCCTATCCATCTATCATACAAATTAACTTAAGCAAACATGGTTAACTGTGGAAATGTCCCATAGATCCCATACTATTGGACACATTAAGATGTGTTTGCAGGAAGAATGGGATCCTTAGTGCCAAAGTGAGAAGTAGTAAACGCTTTACTATTCCAACTTTTGTTTTAGAATATTGTTGTTGTTGCAGGCCTGAAATGCAGGAATGGATGTTAATTAACAAATCTAATAAAGTTGACCAGAAAAAAAATGTGAAATTAAATAAAACTCAATGTAAGAAACAGCATTTTTTAATTTGCATTTTCCAACTTGTCCCAATGGCTTTCTGAGCTAAGTTTGTATATATGATTGAGGCATGCGTAACAAAATGTTGCATGCATGATCTGGTTAGCATGAATAATGAATTCCATAGCGCTTCATGGCCATTTATGGCATTGGATCAGTTCATCACAGTGATATGGATATTGCAAATAAAAAGTAAATCTGTTATTAGTTTTACTGATCATTTAGAAAAAAAGGTGCATTCATAAACTGGGTAACAAGAAAATATTTTCAAATGTTACAAATGTTCATTCCACAACGTATTGTTTGCCTGATAGCATCTCCCAACCGTTAAATATGTGATGCAGAACTTAGTAAAAAAAGTTAAACAATGCTGTGGACCATTGATGTTCACTTCACTAATCCAGACATGGTTTTCAAGTGCTGCAGAACTCCTCAGAATTGCTGTAACCAGTTGTAGGGAAAAATATTTGTATAATGTGCCAAAACAAATCATCAAGTGATTTCAGTCCTAATCCACAATCCAAGTCAAATGGACTCTTTCGTGCGTTCTTTACATGACAGAACAGGTTTTGGCCTTAGTCTTGTGCAGACATGATATAGAATCATGTTCAGCTCTACTACCCATGTGCGAGGTTCTCTTTGGAGCTCTGGATGACTTGTGATGTCTCACAGTTTTACTGGTCTTTTTAATGCAGGCCAAAGCAGCCACATGGAAAATGTCTCTTACACTATTCTCTGATTGCAGTGCTGAGCATTCAATGTATGGAGCTGAAATCTGCTTCGCAATGTTTGAACCCTAAAAGAGAGGAGGACAAATAATTTTATGGTTATGCATTATTGCCATGTTAGTATTGCTGAGATATATACCTTGATATATAACATTGCCTTCAAACTTTTAATCACTGATTATTTTCTTGGTCGTTACCTGATCGTAGGACAGTGGTAACTCATTGGACAGTTGCACAAAGGTGGCCAGGTCTGTTCGCAGGTCTGACTTGCAACCAACCAGTAGCAATTTGGTGTTGGGACAAAATTCATCAATTTCTCCCTTCCACTGAAAGAAAATACAATACATCACTATTACTAAACTTGATTAAATTTACTTGAACTTAGTAACTAATCACATTAATGACATGTTATTAAACCTTTGTTTATATATTGTTTATATATTGTTTATATATTGTTTATTGTTATATATATATATATATATATATTATAGAATATTGTTAATGTACCCAACAATTATTATGCACTTATGAAACTTAGAAAATGTTACAATGCTATTATGAAAAAAAAAAAATTGCTAAATATGTCCAAGTTGTTTAATATATACATAAGGCCAGCTTTTAACCGTTCTCTGTACAGTCAATATCCAAACTGAAAATTGACTACTCACGTAATGCATTGTCATTGCATTGTCCATTCACTAGGCTTTACAATACACCCGTTGGTGTAAAACGCAATCAAATTAATGCCTTTAACCTTTATGCACTTTTTGTTTAAATGTCCTGTAGTCACGAGGCTGACAGCATGAATCCAGTCACTACCACAGGAGTAAATACCTAAGGGCATATGATAGTACCTGTGATAAACTGTGGACTGTGGTAGCCTAGCGGTTAAGGTTCTGGACCAGAAGGTCCAGGGTTCAAATCCCACCTCTGCCAAGCTGCCACAGTTGAGTCCTTGAGCAAGACCCTTAACCTACAATTGCTTAAATTTTAAGACTGTGTCAATTGTAAGTCGCTCTGGATAATGTAATAAACAACCATCAAACAGAAGACATTTTATTAAAGTAAAGAGAAGCACATTTTTTTTCTTTATACAAATCCATTACAATTCTACTGCAATGTCAACTACAGAATTTAAACAGGTTTACAAGCCAGGCTGTATGTTTGACACTTTTCATGTGATGTATATTTCAGTGGCAATAGCTTTGGCAAAGCTGACATAGAGTTATGAATGTAAAAGAAATGTCCATTACAGAGGGTGCAAGTATATGGGTACAAAGAGAAAACATCCTGTACATGTTTTAAATGTAAAATATATAACATAATAGAAGAATTCACTGAACAGATGCAAAATAAGAGATTAATCAATACAGAGTGATCACTAGCTTGTTTTAAGACTGAACTTATCACTAGGTATGTAAAATTGGTTCATTTTCGTATTTTAAGTTTGGATCTTTTTTTTCATATAAAAATTGTCTTTTTGTCCACTGGACATGCTGTAAAATTTAAATCTTGTAAGATAGTAAGCTAAACTTATAAGTTAGGAAATCCCAACAAAAAATAAATTGGATAACACTTTTATTTCTTGGTTCCCAGGATATACAGGATATACAGTATATGCATAGTTAATGTGTTTATATGTATCAGTGTAAGCATAATTTATCACATAAGCAGTAATTTTACAGTACCGCAATATTAACTGTAATTATAGTCTGAGATATTACTGTGGTGTGCTCTGTTCTGAAACTGGAATTTTGTACACTCTCTACAGGAAGTAAATGCAGATGGGGATCATATCTGGTCCACAATAGATGTTGCTGTACTACAGCTGGTAATTGCATGCTGTAATTCTTCAATATAGGTTTGCCAAATAGAATGCTGCATATTATTTTATTTGATTATATACTGCTCACAAAAATTAGAGAATATTTAAAAATTTAAGTGTCCCAATATGACAGCCATTTACACCTATTTTTGTTGAAACAGGTCTTCATATTATCTGCACACCTCTTAGACTTTTTTTCAGTGTTGGTGAATGTGACTAATTTATCATATGCAGTTTATAGTGAAAACATTCAATAACAAATTATTTGTATTTGCTGATCATTTGTACAGTAGTTGTACAGGTTAACCCATTGTATAGATAAAGATCTGAAAGAAGCAAATGTAATACTAGCATAATTAATTAGATATACATAATACACATATAACTGATTTAAGCCACTTCCTTTGAACTTTACAATATGTTATTGTTTAGGGAGCTTTCCTTGAGTATCAGGATTAGTGTTTCATTCATTACAAACCAGGCACTCCAAAGCTCATAAAAAAAAGAATATAAAGGAATCTAGTAACTTACCAGAAAATACTTCTGATTGTACTTTCTCCTTAGCACCACACTCCTTTTGACTTTGAGATGGCATTGTGTTCTCTGTAACTCTACAGGTCAATGGTCATGTGGTTCTCAACTACACAAAGACTCTGCATTACTCAGAATATATATAAACACGTCTTTCCATTCTCACTCACACGTGAGTGAACAGGAATTTAGAGTGCTGCCAGACCCCCACACATTCTTCCAGCCTTTCTATCTTTTTTTTACTCTTTTCTAAAGTCTGGACTGTTTTTCACTGAACTCTACTTGATCCAGTAACACAAAGCCAGGCCTTGTGGCATTGTTAATAGTAGCAATTGTCCTGACCTGACTAATCAGAGCCATTAACAGCCCATGAGCACTGAATCAAATCCATAACTGGAATCTATAACGGCCTTGATGCCAGACAACACCCACCTTCCTGAGTACACTGTTCAGGGTTTCTTGTCGGCTGATGTCAAAGCAGATAAGCACAGCATCTGCATCAGGGTAGGAGAGTGGACGCACATTGTCATAATATGGTGATCCTGTAAAATAAGACATATAAAAGTTGAGTTTGTTTTATTGTTTTTATTAATTTAATTATTTTTATATTTATGTCAGCCATATATGAAAATTCAGTCTTATGAAATGACAATATAATATATTACAATGCCAAAATTATGTAGGCACCCATTGTTAGTAGGCTTTTTTAAACTTGTAGACTCACTGCTACCAGACAAAGACGGTACAATGGGCTGCAGCTCATCTGAGTGACTCTCAATAACACATGTAACAGTAAAACGTGATGGATGTATTAAGAAAGAATTTCCCATATTAAAACGAACATAAATACACTGCTCTTAAAATTAGGGAATATTTCAAAATGAATATAAAGAAAAAAGAAACATTAGATTTTTTTCATTGAACAAGATCATCAGAAATGCAAATGAAATAAAGTCGAAGAAAGTTGTTTGATTATGCAAATGAGATGCAAACGCTTAGTAGCAAGTGCCATGAGCATGTCAAACTGGATGAGAGTGCCACACATTGACTGTTCAGTCACCCAAGACTGCCAAAACACAATGACAGCAACAGAGCATGGACAGAATCAGAATGTCCAGCAGTTCTTGTGGGATCCACAAGATGCCACTTGTTGCTCCAGGGCAACTTCAAGTTCAAGAAGTGTTTTGGGAGATGTTGGACAGTTTGTCAGACATCTTCACAGTTAATTCCACGCATGTTCAATGGGAGTCAGGCCTGGAGAACAAGAAGGCCAGTCCATGCATAGGCTTCCTGCTTCCTGAAGCATGTTGTTGTGGTCTGAATCAAAGCTCACCTGAGCCATCCTTAGTTAACTAAATTAAACTAATAGGACTATATATAGGAGAGTTGTATGTGTATGTGTATTCGTTGCATTTACACTTCATTCATATTGAAATGTTACTACTTTAACACTAACTTTGTTAGTGGTATTATCCACAAACATGGTAAAAATTAAACATATGAGATCACATGGAAATATAGGAAAAGTCTGAAGTAGGCGCTCATGACAGATTAACCAGAGTTACTGAGCCGGAAAAGTCAGGAAACAGAAGCTTTGCTGTTAATAGAAAAAGTTGAATAGCAGCAAATTTTCCCGTCAGCACAAAAATATGGGGTGACTACACCTGCTTTAGGGAGTGTCATTTAAACGGATAGAGTATTATCTGTATTGTAGTGTCATACTAGGTTTTAAACAAAAGAACACACTGTTAGACTTGCCATGCAAATATTTAATAGGAACTTAACACAATCCTAAGAACATAATCATGTTGCCTTAAGCCAAAGTCACAACCATGACACTAGACATGCTGAAACAGCACGGGCCAATAACTGATTCTGACCAACCGGGAAATCAGCATTACCCAGACTTCAAAATATGATGTCTGTTGAAGTCTTTTATGATTTTACTCTCCATACATAAACAAAGACAGGTCTGTCAATACAATGACTTTAACAAGTTTTGTGGGTGGATAGCATATATGAGATTATTAAAGAGAAAAGTATTTACCCTGTATATGGTACTGTAAACCAGGCCATTGCACTACTAGGCCATTGATAATTTGCATTCAGTTTCATATGAATTTACGAGTCAATTTGTATAAAGGCTTACATAGACTTACACATTACGCATTAATATACTTTTACATTATGCACAATAAAATAATTTTATATGTAAAAGATTTCAATATATGTATTACCAGATTATGTGCAGTATCATCACTTTCTTCTCTTTTTCATGCTATAACATCAGTATTTATGACTTGCCATGTGCTATACCTTTGTATGAATTATTATTAATCCTTTCCTGCTGTTCTCTCTGTACCTGTGTTTCAATAGTAACCATGTGTGACTTCCAATGCCTTTGTAGTGTAAATGGCAATAAAGGTATCTTGAATTTTAAATATATAGATGTTTATACTGTATATTATTTTTTTTCTCATGACCAACAAAATACCTGTCACTTTTTACAATCCGTACATATTTTCCTCCATATGTGTTATATAGACTCACCGAGTTCTTTATTGGGATCATTTTACTAATACTAAAATTAGCTAATTTCATTGTGGTATGGATTCCACAAGATATAGGAACATTAATTAAAAGATGGAAAACAAATCATGTATCTATAAAAGGAGGCATACAGTCAGTAACAATACTTAAATAAGCTATGGCATTCAAGAATAGGCTGTTTGGTATTAAAGGGCATAAAGTGTGCCAAAGAAATATTCTCCACACCATCACAGCATATCCCCAGCCTGGGCTGTTGATAGGTCAAGGTCAAGTCAACACCTCAAACTCTTTGTCAAGTTAACAATTACTGAATCATTTTAACATTGTGGCAAGATACATTGACATGACCTCATTTGACCTACTGTCTTCCATCCAAAGGCTTAAACACTATGCCACTGTTACAAGGCTCCTGGTCAAATACCATATACACTTTCCCCACTACTGACGAAGCTATGAGTTATGAGATAGTCCCTGGTGAGATCAAAACTAAAGAACCAGAAAAAAACTCAGAGGCCACAGGTATGGAACAGCCAGGAGACAACCAGGATGGAACCCAAATGCTAGTACGCAGCCCAGAGCCCATACTGCTAAACTACTCTTGTTCATATCCTGCCTTTGGTAAGAAAAGGTTCAATTCGCATTTCTACAGCAGTTCCATCAAACATCTTCTGTGTTTCTGGATTATGGGGGTTAGGTCTGTTGCGCAGGACCTAGAGCAGGACTGCTCCCATTACCACTATACCATCAATCAGATAATCTCTTACAGACCTATAGTAGAGAAATCTATTTTTGCCGGTTATCATCAAATTAATTCAGCAATATGAAAACAACTTATATTAAAACAGTATTTGTTCTTTTCAAAGTTAAAATATAGCAAGACTTAATAATGTCTCGTACTGATCTTAATTATAGTTTCGCACAACCTATTTTGTGTAATATTGTAAACAGTTATATCTGTAGGAATAATATAATTATTTAATTATTTTACAAAACTTGAAATCCTGTTTAGGGTGTCATGAAAAGATTAATTATTTACACGATGCCCTGGCCCTAAAATCAAGCAGGTTTTAAACTTTATATTTTCTGACGTTTTTTTTTTTTTAATTTGTGATTTCATCTGTGAATCCCAGCACAAATGTAGGAAACAGTGCATGTATACCAGCTTGCTCAGAACAAACTGGGTTAGCAATCTATTCTGGGAAATGATTTTGCTCTAAAAAGCTGGTCGGGGCTCAGAATGAGTACACACACCATACCTGAGGTCATAAGCAATTTAAGTTGATTTAGGCATGACATTATTGCAGCCTAGACACACAAAGATAAGTGTGTTTTGAAGTTAACAGACCATACTTGCAAGTCTGTTCACTGACCAGCTGTCTGTTTTAACTCTGTTATCACTGTTCTTTCTGGATTTGTATGCTAGTGGAGTCTCAATTTGATTTGAACCCCAAACATAAGATCCAAGTGTCTCACAGTAAAGCTTGCCAAAGGAGGTGTCTGATGTTTTGTGCAAATCATCACCCAAGTTTCATTACAGTAAAATAACGTTCGATTTGAGGACCCTTATGGAGACTGGATCAACTTACATGACTGGAGAAAGTCAGATTAGCTAGCATGCTGTGTGTTGAAATACATACCATTAACAAAGATCCATAGGTACTTCAGAGAAATGCAATCAGCTAAAGGTCACATCTGGCCTGACCTCTTAACGGTAACATAGGGAGTACAACATTGACACACAGCTGTTGGAGGCACTGCAATAACAGCAGGTAATCACATCCAGACCTTGAGCTGACACTCTATAGAAAAAAGTTACCATATATCTACTGAAAAAAAGTCTCTTTACAATCATGTAATTCACGCCACATGGAGGGAAAGTATGCTTGAACTAGGGGTGTGCCAGTATCACTCACAGGCTTTGTTATGGGAACAGAGTAAATTTTGTGGGATTATATGAAGAATATTGCAGACACCACAGAAATGAATAATAAGCTCTAGAGTTACTGTCACTGTGCACTATAGCTGTTACAATACAATAAGTTTGACACTAATACCTAGCATTCACAATGCCTGATAGCATAGATAATTTTATACTGCATTCTATTTAAAACTACATTAGTAGATGTAGATTTTCCTCCAGTCCACTTTTGTCTTTTACTATTCTAAAAAGAACATGAGTATTCAAGAGGTTGGCTTCTGATGTTCAAGTCCCCCAAGTGCAGAAACCATGAACTGGGGAAACCTAGAATGTTTCATATTGAGAGTCACATGGCTATTAAGCACAACCAGTTCTACTGACACATTTTCCAGAAAGGTATGCTTTATATTATTATTGTGTTACAAGTCTTGCTGAAACAGTTCAGGCATTAGACAAGGGTGACCACAATATTTTGCCTACGTACTATACTCTATGTGACATTAATTCCACCACGTACATTCCAACTATCATAACAACAAAGTTGATTAATTGACAAAATATAGTATCCAAAATCCAAAAGAGATCATCTGCATTTCATCCCTTACATTTGATAAAAAAGTGGTTATAAGCAACATGAGGCTTTTCATAACCTTCAGATCAACCCATCCCTTCTCATGGTTCCAGCATTCCAGAGGAATAACGTAATTATTATCTGTGATCTCTATAACTACACTGTGCAGAAGAAAATGTTCACTTCTGCCTTCACTTTTGATTCCACCAAGACTAGTAAATGAATGGAAGTGAAAACTTTATATATGCAAAAATACAAACATTTGACCTACACCAAAGTGAATTGAACCTTCAAAAAATTATTAATACAGAAGAAATCACATAGTCCAGTTCTAATGGTTCCTGTTTAAAATCTAGTTAATTTCCACTAAAGCTGTGTATCTTACCAGAAGTGTCCCAGAGGCTGAGCTCTACTCGGAATGAGTCAATCTCGAAGCTCGCTGTGTAGTTCTCAAATACTGTTGGCACATAGCTCTGTAAAAGAAAACAATTGAATGAAGTAATTTAGCTGACGACACCCGTGCACAGTGTGATTTACAAATGATGCAATCTAAGCAATTATGGGTTAGGATTATTGCTCAAAGACAACAGTGGAAACTTGGCAACGGTGGAATTTTACCCTTTTAAAGCTCCAGGCCTACAAAACAATCATAAAACGCTGATATACATAAAAATATAAACTGTAAAATACCAGTCTACACACAATGCACATTGAAATTGGTTATAATTGTTGCAATACTATTTTATCAGTTTTATTTTCCATACAGAAGCACTTTGTAGTTCTACAATATTACAGACTGTAGTCATTCTTTTTCTCTAAATTTTGTTTGTCCCCTTTACTTTGCTCTGTAATAATAATAATAACAACAACAACAACAACAATAACAACAATAATAATAGTCATATGTTGTTCCATTGTTTTGTTTTTTAGAATTATAAAATTGTAGACCTGCACAAGACTGGAATGGGCTACAGGACAATAGGCAAGCAGCTTGGTGAGAAGGCAACAACTGTTGGTGAAATTAAAAAATGGAAGAGATACAAGAAGACTGTCAATCTCACTTGATCTGGGCCTCCATGCAAGATCTCACCTTGTAGGGTAAGGTTGATTTTGAGAAAAGAATCAGTCCAGAACTACACAGGAGGACCTGGTCAATTACTTTAAGAGAGCTGGGACCACAGTCTCAAAGACGACTATTAGTAACACACAGATTAAAATCCTGAAGGGTATGCAGGGTCCCCCTGCTCACATTAGCAAATGCCCAGGCCTGTTTGAAGTTCACCAGTGATCATCTGGATAATCCACAAAAAGGATTGGAGGAGGTCATGTGGTCAGATAATATCAAATTACAGATTTTTGGTATGAACTCCACTCGCCGTGTTTGGAGGGAAAATAAGAACAAGTACAACCCCAAGAACACCGTCCCAACCGTAAAGCACAGGGGTGAAACATCATACTTTGGGAGTGCTTTTCTGAAAAGAGAACAGGACGACTACACCGTATTGAAGGGAGGATAGATTGGGTCATGTAACACAAGATTTTGGCTAACAACCTCCCTGCATGACAATGATACGAAACACACAGCCAGGGCAACTAAGGACTGACTCCGTAAGAAGCATTTCAAGTTCATTTTCAAGTCTCCAGACCTGAACCCAATAGAACATTTTTGGAGGGAGCTGAAACTCAATGTTCCCCAGTAACAGCCCCGAAACCTGAAAGATCTGGAGAAGATCTGTATGGAGGAGTGGACCAAAATCCATGTTGCGGTCAAGAACTACAGGAAACATATTTCAAACAATACTTATTTTATGCAACAAAATGCAAATTAATCATTTAAAAATCATACAATTTGATTTTCTGGATTTTCCTTTCTGAGGTTATGTCAGTTGAAGTGCATGAAAAAACTACTGACCTCTCCATTCTTACTAGATTGAAAAACCTGCAAAATCATCAGTGCATCAAATACTTATTTTCCACACTATACACACACACACACACACACACATAGAAGCTCTCTGTAGTTCTACATTAAGATTGTAGAATCTGTTTCTCTAAATGCTTTTTCCATACTCTTTTCTCTGCTGTCTTTTTGTCGGGAGTGCCATCCGATTCTGTTTAAGTAATGGATCATTCTCAGCAATGCATTGTCACTGATGTGGTCCGGGTGTGTTAATGTGTGTTGTTCTGGTATGAATGGACCAGACACAGCAGTGCTGCTGTATTTTGTATACACTGTCTTTGCTTATTATGCTCTATTACATGTCTAGACTTAATCATGGACATTTTTGGTGGGTGGAATATTTTCAGTCCAGTGGTGACACTGAGGAATATAAAACCTCCAACACCACTGCCATGCCTGACCCATTCATAGCACCACAACAACTTACACTCGCACACCACCACCACATCAGTGTCAGTAAAATGCTGAAAATGATCTACCACCCAAATTGTATCTGATGTGTGCTGGTCCTGTGAGAGGTCCTGACAAAATAATAATAATAATTATTATTATTATTATTATAAATAACAAGATCTATAATAAACTGAAACAATTCTACACTGTAATTGTTATAAAGTTTGCTCTAAATTTAGGACTAATAGCCACACAAAGAAAACGATTTAAAAAACAATTCCACCACAAACAACAATAACAGTAATTATAGTAAGTAACAACATTAGTTAAGGTTGAGAATAAGAATAAACTTTCCCTAAAATATGTCATCGCCCACCTCAGGGAAACAGTCTTTAGCGAAGACAGTAAGAAGTGCTGTTTTTCCACACTGGCTGTCCCCCACCACCACCATCTTACACTTCACATCTGCCCCCTGCTCCATGACTCTTCCTCTGCAGCCCAACTTCAGCTGGGTCCGGAGCCGGACAGAACCCACTCCACCCGGACTATCCCAGCCATCTCGATCACTGTACGACCATCCCGGCTGTTCATCTAGCGTAGCTGTTCATCCCGTAGCGTTTTCACTCCTTTAGCTTTAGATGGTTTCCAGGAAGAAAAAAAATCACAACAGTAACAAAGTTGAAGATATCCAGTAGCGCTGTCTGCGTTGAATACGATGCCGCAAATCAAACTACAACCAAACTGGTTTTTCTGAGCTCACTCTCAATGTACTGTCCCACTCATAGGGTTTATATCCCCACCCCCTCTTTCGCTTGCTCTCTCTCTCTCTCTCTCTCTCTCTCATACACACACACACACACATACACACATACCTTTACATTCAGTATATTACACACAATTTTTCCCAAACATTGTAATCCGGGACGATAATTATTACCAACCATTGAAAACAAAGCTACTGTATTCAGGCATTGACTTGGATTATGCTTTGTATAAAGAATAACGAAAAACTCCAAACTGCCTCTGGCTTCCATAGAATCAGAAAAAATGCAGCCTGAATGGAAGAAGCTCATAATTAACAGTAATTATCCCGGAATGTGAGAATGTAGACCAGAATTGAAATCCTAAAATTGAAGCTGATATAGCTGGCATTTACTGGGATGAGATTTCGTAGTAGATTTAAATCCTTGGCATTTACTGCACTTACTCTTATGAAATTTCAGTGCTTTTTTCAGATTTCTGCAAGACTCCAATTGGCTTTAATCTTAATTGATGGTTACAATCAGCGTGAACTGGTCAGCTATATCATTCAAAATACTGAGGTAAACTACAGAAAGTTTGCTACAGGCATATCAGAATGCAAAAGGTTACAAAGTCCCTTTTAAGCAAGGCTTCTAAGGAAGGATATGAGGTTGAGAAAGAGATTTTACATAGTGCAGGTAAGTGAAATGTAAGCAAAAAGCGGCTAATTTATAATCACTGACAAAAAAACTGATTGCTGCAAAATTCAGAATGCAGTTATGCCTCAATGCCTCAGTTATGCCTATATATATACTGTATAAAAGTACTTTCCTTTTATGCTTTTCTCTTTCACTTGTGCTATAAAAAGGCCCTCAGAGACTAGTGAGAGATACATGTCTCTGATACATTTTGCACAGTAGACAGACTTTGAGATAGGGAGCATCATTAGACAGAGAGAAGCAGGATGCTTGGTTCCACAAATTCCACAAAAGACCCTAGGTGTTGGGAGCGGTGGTGCCATGAGAGTACAAACACTGTGAACAGGCTCTAGACACTCCAGACATAGGTGGTACCTTCACTACACTCCTTTTTGCCTTTGCCTGGAGCAATTCCAGGTGCTTTGACAGAATGTAACCATTGCCCTTGTTTGCAATAGTGTTGTGAATGAGAAACCTAGACTGAGATTGGATCACCTTTAGCGAAGAATACAGGTCCCATTCGGGATCCGAACATGTTAGCATTCGAGTATAGAGGAATTATGGTGAGAACCTCAATCCTGCCTTTGCTGTGGAGCAAGCCCCAACTGCTGATGTGATGATCGGGGGACCGATCACATAAAACAGTCGGTACCCCTAGTAGTGATACAAGAAACACTAACATGTGTTGCCTGTCATAGCAGGGCTTTATTCAGACATCAGCTGGATAATGTTCGTCCACACACAACAATAATTTGCTAGCATTATAACACTTCCTTGGCCTTTTCAGTGGGACCTGCTGGGACACCAGCTTTAGCAGCCTATGAGTGTGCACAATGTACAGGCCAAGCTGTGGGCAAATTGGGCTGCAGGATAACATATGGATACCTCCACATATGCCTCCATGCCCCAATAAACTTTTCCTTTCTATTCTAATAGCGCCTTCTTTGTGTGTTATTTATTTATTTGTTCATTAATTTTTGTCAGTGAGTGTACATACTGTAGTGATTTGACCATAAATGAATGTCAGTGAATTTGAATACATGAACAATGTCATTATATAAGTCAATGCTAAATGTACTGATATAATGTTAACCCTCTGAACCCTATGAAATAAATGTGGGGGCGGTGAAATAATTGTTAAGGAGATATTCACAGACAAACTATGCTCTGGTTAGATTCATTACAACTTTAATGTAATGTTTATTATTTTTATTGTCTTTATTCTGGGAGAGAGTAAAGTAGGTGTGCATTTCAGATAGTAGTTGGACTAGTTGGATGTGTGAATGCTACTGCTATACTGTTACTAAATCATTAAGTAGTATAGATTAAATCTGACCTAAATAAATATTTATTATTAGTTAAAAACGTTAAATGTATTTTATAACATTGCACACTGTCCACATTGTCCAGTGCCATTTTAAGGTAATGATTTCTTGCTGTAAAGGATAATGTACATAACATTTTATTCCTGAACAATATATTTTACTGGTGGCTCACGCATCCCAAAAAAAGACACAAATTAAAGTATGTGTATGTTGGTAACAACTGTGATATATATATATATAATATACACTACCTGTAGATTCATGTTTTTCAATAGCTTTACTGGCATTTAGAGAGTCTAGATGATGCTATTTTGTCACACCAAGAAGGATTAATTAATTAACAAACTAATTCTAATTTATTAGAATATCATTTAAGAATATAATTTATTATATTAATCATAATTAATTAATTATAATTACTTAATTATATGAATTACAAATGTCTTCTTCCTCTTGGCTGCCCATTATTTCAGTGAATGTCTTCATGATGACAACCCCTTTTGCAGACTCACCACCTTCAGGCCAGTGATTCATTATGTTTCTTGTACTGCTCACAAAAATAAAATATATCTTAATTTTTGTGAGCAGTGTTGGATGTAATCATCAATTGTTTGCCACCAAAAAGTATGTCTTGTTTTACACACAAAGCCACAAACCATAAATGAAAACAAAGTTTTTTGTATGTGGAAAGACCATCTCCAGAATTATATTAATTTACCCCATTTATCCCGGTCGCCCAGTAGGAAGTTGGGTTCTGGGCTTGCGCCCACGCCCTCGCAGATCCACACTCGCGCCTGGACCCATTCGGTCTCGTGAACCCTTGCCCGGTGCGACTCCCTTGGGGGGGTACTGTCACACCCACGGGCAGTGCCAGTGACCATACCCGCCCTATCACGCGTTCACCTTCACCTGAAATCTGATTGAGCACTCATTAGACACACCTGACACTCATCTCCTGGACTCTACTTATACACTCCTCACACACACCGTAGTTGCTAAGTCTCTTGGTCTTTTCCTGGTTACTAAGCGTTATACTCCTTGCTATTTCATCGCCGTGCTTACTCTGATATCGACCTTGTTTCCATCTCTCAACTTCGTTTATGTCTCGCTGATTTGGATACTGTTTTGCCATTCTGTGGCAAAGCTACAGGCTTAGCTACAACAGTACTCATCAAACAACTGGGACATTTAGAGACACCAACTTAGACGTCTTTAGAATGGGGGGCGGGGGGGTGTTGGTAAATACCCGGAGAAAAGCAAACACAAAAAAAGTGTCCAGGTTGTGTTCGAACTGGGGATCTCTGGAGCTGTGAGTCAACCATGCTAACCTGCAAGTGTGCCACCTGAATACCCAAATACACGTTTCAGTTAAGAGATATCATACTGATATATGATATGTTACTAAAGTATATGATATTATATATGAAACTGTTTAAAGTTGTCGTACAGCATTCACATAATGCACAGTGGAAATATAAAAATAAGACATTCATTAGACATATTTTGATGTCCTGTACTATTTAACAAATGGAGTAGTAGCTGTCCAAAAACAAAAACATTCAAGTATATAGGTTTTCATGTGTATAGTTGTGGAGCCCAATATCTTTTAGGGGTTGCAAAGTCAATAAACACTAACAAATACATAATCTAACTAAAATAAAATAAAATGACTCATACAGTTAGAAGAACACCTTCAATTACCTCCTGTAGTGTGAACATAAATATAAAATATTATATATACACTGGATTAGGTTTTTACAGATGTTGGTGGGTTGATGCATAATCAGGCAGTTAGGTGACATTTTGAGGATGCACTCATCTATGCCTCTGGTTTGTAGCCAAATGGACTTCAATCTAAACAAACAAACTGAATTGTACCTTATAATTTGCAAATTATTTGCAAGTTTCCCCATCGTAAATCAGTCATGGTAATTTATATTTATTTATTTTAATATTTTTGGTTGTGTGTACTATTTGAATATTTTACATGCACTTAGACTTCCATTACAATATTTGTTTGTTTTTATTAATGAACTGCATCATATTTCAACTCAGCTTTTGCAAATGCACTGTTTCTCATGAGAATAAAGCATGGGACTGCGGTAGCCTAGCGGTTAAGGTACTGAACTCTAGACCTGATGGTCCAAAGTTCCAATCCCACCTCTGCCAAGCTGCCACAGTTGTATCTTTAAGCAAGCCTTAATCCACCATTGCTTGAATTGTAAACTATATGAGTTGCAAGTCACTTCAGATAAGGGCGTCTGCTAAATGCCGTAAATGTAAATGTAAAGCATCTTGTATTGACTTGAACTTGAGTGAGTGAGAGAGAGATAGAGGGTGTTGCGTGTTAAAAGGGATCTGGCAGGTTTACTTCATGTTGACTCTAACGTGAGACCAATTTTAATCAACCTAAATAAACAGGTGCATAAAAGTGGAGCAAACAGATGTGATGGGTGACACTGACCTGGAGATTGCCGCATTGAAATTCGAGTGAGTATGCAGTGTGTATGATCTCCTTAGTGTCCCCTAATAAAGAAAATATGTAAAATGACTTGACTCAGCAGGGGAAGATTGTGCCAGCTCATACTTAAGACAGAAAAGATCATTATAAAGTCAAGGAGTCCTTAAACTGTTCTTTGTTGATATAGTTTTATTCTAATAATGGGTGGCATTGTGGCATAGCAGATAGTGTTTTTTTTCCGCAAAGCTCCAGGGCCCTGTATTTGATCCTCATCTATTGGTCAGTGTCTAATGAGAATTTTGGATGCTGTTCATCGGTAACTCTTGTTTATTCATGAATCTTGGATGTTTGCCAATACGTGATTTTACTGCTGTCATTGTAAATAGTCATAAATAAATAGTAATAGTAATAAATAATGATTTAAATATAAAATATACACATTTAATTGCAGGTTTTGTCAGGATATTCACTGTAAGAACCAGTTATAAAATATAGGCTAATAGGTTAAATTCCACTGTTTTGTAGAATGTGGTGTTCTAATTTTTATGGGACACTTACAATAGGATTAACTCAATATGCTGTATTCGTCTTATAATTGATAAAGGTCAGCATCAACATCAGAAAGATAATGAATAAGCTCAATTACTTTTAAGACCTTATTGGCTTAATTAGGTTCTATATGTAATTTTTCACTTTGCAGCCACTTGACACAGCAAGAAGAATGTTGCATATTTAAAGATCTATGATCATTTTAGGGCTTGAACATCATGAAATTCCCATATTTGTCCCAGTCAGCAGCTTCTTACCTTAATTACTTTGTAATCAGTTTCAAACACCTCTATTTAAACTGGTATCTGTAAAAGATAAACGCTTGTACCTTTACTTTGTGTTGTGTGTGTATATATATATATATATATATATATATATATATATATATATATGTATCTCACCCATAT
>JAVSBV010121798.1:0-19006 GCA_033117975.1 Parotocinclus spilosoma | reverse complement strand
ACTCTAGTCGTGGCTGGCTCGAGGTGTGCCCCGACTAGAGTAACCACCGGGTAAAGACGCACTCTATAAGACGTATACCGGTTTAGTTTTTTTAGTATTGCATGCACTTTCGAGCTCACTTTCGCTCCCTGGAGTTTGGACTACCTCCGTGCCTCGCCATTTAAGAGACGTTCCAACCGTGCAATATGCACGCTTGCCCTGACTGACACTTTGGCGTCCTCTCGCGACTAGGTCACGCGTTGCTCCCAATTGGGACACAACCTCGGCGCGCCCCTTTATCCTTTCGGTTTCATTATGTTAGGAGTATCACGCTCCGCCCTTCATCCCTTTTTAGTTGTTCTATATTATTTCCCCATTATTATTATACGACGTGGTATATACTTATCCTGCATATTTGGGTCCTGTTAAAAACAACACCACTGCCCGTAACAGTTATATAGTAAGTCAAATTAGTGCACCATAGAGTCTAGACTGATTCTGTATCACTACTACTCACCTTTCACTATACAGACTCCTGCTTTTATTTCATTACCACTAGTTCAATGTAGTCAAGTGAAAATTCTTTGAATATCATCATTAAGGCATACATATGGCAGAAATAAACACCATTGCCTCAATAAAACCATAAACACATGCATCTAAAATACCAGCCAGATACCACACAGCCCTAAACTTTCCTCTTTGTGTCTATTACACATATGCAAACACATCTGGAAGATTCAGCACCACCCCAGCTGTTGGTTTTCCTTGAATTTATGGTGATAGCACCACAGAAAGTAATGTGCGAGAAATGAATCAATCTACGTTTGATCTTTCTAAATGTCCGGGTGAATGGACACATATGTCATTTCGCAGCTTAATAAAATGACTATACACTGATCAGCCATAACAGTAAAACCACTTGCCTATTATTGTGTAAGTTCTCCTTGTGCAACCAAGGCTCTGATCTATCGAGACATGGACTCCACATGACCTCTGAGCATGTCCTGTTGTGTCTGGCACCAAGATTTTAGCAACTGATTCTTTATGTTCTTTTAGTTGGCATGTGAGGATAAATCGGACCATGGATCGGACTTTACACTACACCCTACAGACTGATATTAAGAATCTGGAGGTCAAATCAACACCTTTAACTCTGCGTCACGTTCAGCAAACCATTCCTGAACATTTTTTGCAGACAGGCAAAATACACCATTTTTGCTATAAGAGGCCACTGCCATTAAGATATAAATATATATTAAGAAGTAGTTGGACTGCAATAATGTTTAAGTATTGTACAATAAACATAATAAAATCTATATTACAGTTCTCCAGGTAAACACTGCCCAGAGCTTTCCAATGCAAGTGGTTTTATTGTTATGGTTGATCGATGCACATGGATGTGTGCAATATAGTTAACGCTTCCGCTCAGTACAAAAAAGGTTCACCACTGTGAACTTGACAGTGGTTGCAAACTATGAACAGCCCATTCTTAACATTAAACAGACCAGACACAAAACACCCTCAAAAGGATAGGAAGCCTTTCAAGCAACCACATCCCGTTACTTTTCATCCACCACAATTGGCACACCCCAATTTTAAAAGACCAGTGTGCATCTGTATAGTGACACTGTCGCCCTGCATTATATGTATATCAGTGCCATTGTTTGATTTCTGTTGAATTATTAGGTTCTGTTGGTATATATACTCACTTCATCTCTAGAATCTCTTCCAGTTGCTTCCGCCGTTCCTGCTTCATGTTACTCAGGTGACTTTCCCTCTCAGCAAGGGAACTCTGAGTAGTTGTCAATCGCTGCCTGGTCAGGTCCAACTCTTGTCTCGTCTTCTCCAGGGCAGCCATCAGCTCTTCAAGCTGGAATGAAAGAGAATCAATAAGCAAGCCCGTGTACAGCACAGGACTATAATTATGTAGACACTTAGTGAATTTTGTGAGCAGTAGACTAAACAGACTAGCAGTTAGCAGATTAAGACTAAGCAGAAACCAGTGAATTCTCCATATACAGTGGGGTCTAAAGGAGACCACAAACAAAAATGCTTTTATTTAGCATTTTTCTTAGGTATGATTTATTTTTTAATAGACAAATCATACTATAAGCATCTTTTAGAAATATATTAATAATTGTTATGTTCCCACCATGCCTATAATTACAGTGTACACTCAAGCTAGCACGGACTCCCAGCATGGTTTAAAAATCTTCTCAAGAATGTCTTTCAGGATGTTTGGTTTTCTCTGTCTTAAAGTGCCCCCTTTAATGCTCAAAGATCAGGTGACTGTGGAGGAAAGTGTATAATAGTCAGCATTCCTTGATTTTTCTTTTTATTCTCAAGTAGCTGTTGCAAAGCATTGAAGTGTGTGTTAGAGGTATTATCCAAATGCAATATGAAATCCCTCTCCAAAAAGATCCAAAGAAGCATTTTCACTAGATCTCTCAGACATCTGGACCCACTGTGGAATTGGTCATACAGGCAAGCCCACTGAGCATGTGCACATTTATTCACACACACAAAAAAAAAAAACTTGTTGGAAAAAAACCCTCACACATCATACATAACCCCATCCCTCCTCCCTTAAATACAGTACAGTCATCCTATGCCTTTAGCAGAAAAGAACCACAAAAGTATGATGTTTCCACGGCCATGGCGTAAGCAGAGGGAACTTGCATGATATTAGTCCATGATCGTGTTGTATGTTACACGGTCATCTTTGAAACTTTGTTCCCAGCCCTCTTTAGGTCATTGACCAGGCCCTCCCATGTAGTTCTGGGCTGATTCCTGACCTTTCTCAGGATCATCCTTACCCCACAATGTAAGATCTTGTATGGAGCCCCAGACTGAGGAAGATCAGTCATCTTGTGTTTCTTCCATTTTTTTATAATCTCGCCAACAGTTGTTGCCTTTTCACCAAGCTGCTTGTCTATTGTCCTGTAGCCCATCCCAGTATTGTGCAGGTCTACGGTTTTGTCCCTGATGTCCTTAAAGAGTTCTTTGTCTTTGGCTATGAGTGTGATTGATTGCGTTTGTAGACAGGTGTATTTTATACAGATAATGAGTTAAAACAGGTTCGATTAATACAGGTAATACAATAGGAGGGCTTCTGGGCTTCTAACTGGTCTGTGAGAGCCAAAATTCTTGCTGGTTAGTAGGTGATCAAATACTTATTTGATGCAATAAAATTTAAATTGATTATTTAAGAATTATACAATGTGATTTTCTAGATTATTTTTATTCTGTTTTTCGCAGTAGAAAGTGTACAATAAAAAAGTAATGTTAATCCTGACTAAGATTTAGGTAACAAGACCCATGAATCATACAGACAAGGTAGAAATGCAAATGTGAAGCAAATTAGCTGAAGGTCTATCTATCTAAATATCTATTGAATTATTACATTTGGGATATATAAAATTTACTCCAGACTTCCAGAAACTTCTTGATACAAGTCATCTTTAACAGCAGGTTCTCCTATTTTTTAAGTTTCCTTCTACAGTTTGTCATTCTGTAATTCGTACAAAAGAACGAGTAATCACGTCTAAGACTGTTTTTGTTGAGACTAAAGGTCAAATGCATGCTGAATCACGCTATGTATTGTGGGGTTTCCATCTACCTTCTTTTATGCAATAAAAGTTCATCAGAGTCCTTGAATGGAAATGTCAGATTTTATTAAAAGCCTGTACGTGTGACATGTACTGGTGCAATAGATCAATAAATCCAGTAATCTTTGTATGTAGGTTAAATACTACTCATACAAAGACTTTGATATTTCAAAGTTATCTGTATATATGGTCAGGTGGCTATACCACACACACACACACACACACACACACACCCACACACACACACACACACACACACACACACACAGTATAATGGATACAATGGGCTTTAGTCAAATGAGTAGTGAGTAGAGCAATGAAAGGTGCTAAGCTGCTTAGAGCCTTTAACCAGTGTGCGTGCTAATTTGACGCGGCTTTAGGATTTATCTCTGAGAGGCTGACACTAATCACCTGCTCCCAAGCACTTCATTGGCTGAGGCTGACCTCGCCAAAGTGCACCTGTCTAACTGCATCGACATCCCTCTCTTTGGAGCTATGGTTCAAACTCTCCCTACATCCAGAGCTCAAAGGTGAGAACTTTGTGCCAAGACGTATGACCTTCTTTTGTTTTCTATCCCCCCAATTAAAAAAAAAAAAACGTAAAAAAAAATTAATCCATGTTTCAGTTTAGCACTTTTAATTAGTGCATTACAGTTCATGTGACTGATTTCTATGGAGAAAAAGAAGGGGGAAATATGGATGAAATGTAGCACAGCCAATCATTAATAGGTGAGTCAGGTGACAGTGCTCTTTGACCCACTAGCTATTTAAAAAACAATTGTCTTTGACCTCTTTAACATTTTTGTAGGGGGCAGGGGGGGTTAAGGTGGTTCTCAGAACATATTTCACATCAGTGATGTATGAAATGGCAATATTCCCACGGTCTTAGGTCAGCTGCCTTGGCACAGCAAGATACTAAAATGGGCCAAATGGGTGCCAGCACAAAGAGAGACCGAAAGGCAAGTCTTCCATTTTTTTCTGTAAGTCCAGTCAAACCATATTTAGGTCTCAAATGGTATTTGAAGTACATAGCAGTGTTTCTTCAGGGTTTTCAGGTAGAGAAAGGACTTTGTAGGGAATTGAATGTTTTAAATCTGAATTTATCTGTTTGTTTGGTTGGTTTATTAGTGGCTATTTAGTGGTACAAGATTGCATTAATACACAATGTTACTTCAAAACTAGTCATACATAGTCAGATCGGCCTAATTTAGTGTAATCAAATAACCTATAGCAAGTCTTTAGACTTTAATTAAAAACTGGAGCACCCCAGGCAGACAAAGGGAAGTCATGCAAACTCCACACATGCAGAGTCCGAAGTCAGGATCAATCCAGGGTGCTGTAATTCTGGTGCTATAAGGCAACCACGCTAACTGCTGAACTACCATGCCGCCCCCTGTTAAAATCTGACAGTCAGTTACAGGGATCCAGACAGGGCAATGTAGCAGAGGGAGAACTTGGCTAGACTGAATACGTAGTGAGTGATGTTGATTTCTAGATCACCTGTATGCACAGGAAGACCTGCCATGAGAGAACTGCAGTACTCCAGTCAAAATATGCAGACACCTAAGAAGCATAACCTTTTTGTATCAGACCAAACAATTTCAACATATATAAGGGGGTTCATATCTGCCTATACTGTATATCCAACAATGCTACACACTGGTCCTTTAAATGTCAGGCATTGCTGATCTAGTAAATTATAGGATTTTAACAATAAACAATACAAAGGGAATTACTTAGAAAGCTGGTAGGGGTAAGATTTGAAACAGTCTCTGACAGAAGCACTCTGCCCAATATATGCCTAAACCAGACTAGAAAAACATCACAGAGTTATGATTGGCCTGATAATCCAAATTCTGCACTTGCTTTTATTCTTTTTGGACTTCATATGCAGGAAGGAGCAGCTGGTATTGGTTCTCCAATTACTTCCTTCTTTCCTTTTACTCTATACTCTTTCTTTTTCTCTCTCTCACACAAGGCATTAATTCCAACAAGTGACACATCCGATTACCAGAATTATGCCATCCCACATGAGAAAGGACTCTCAAAGAAGTCTAGTGTGAAACAGAAAACAGGTAGGGAGAATTGTGAAGCCTTGTTTAAATGATGTCATGCACATGGATGTCATTTGCAAGGGATTAACAATCCAGATCTATTGTTGTATACCTTTGGTGTGTATAAAAGCGTGTACATTAAAAAAAGATGAACAGTTGAGATCACCACAGTTCAATGGTGTTTATTTTTCTTAAATGGAAACAGTGGAGAAGATGGGAAGTTTGATTCATTGTAAAATAAAGCACAGACTGTACCGCAAAGTGTTTACAACTGACCCCAAACAAATGTGGCATCAGTGATGTCATCAAGATATGGAAAAAGTGGTTAGATAAGGGAATGTATTTACAGAATGTAAGGTTATGTAGGGGTATGTATCATGTTTTTTTCCACAGATAACTATGCTGTATGGAAAAATTCAACAGAAAAGGAAGGAGATGGGGATTAAGAAAACAAACTGCTGGTGTGGAAGAGGTACAAGAGTACAACATTTTCTTATATTAGTTGCCTACAAATCAACTAACTAAACTACTGAACTGAACTAAAATGAATGTACACTGTGAAGTTCATCCATAAAAATGAAAGAATGCACAAGAGATGGTTGCCAATGGAACTTTATATGTGCATAAATGTTGGTCAACTAAACGATACAGTACTGTGAAAGGTTTTTTGGTTACCATTGGATGTGTAGTATTAGCAATGGTATAATGACCATATATAGCATATAGTCAATGACTGGGCACAAAAAATCAGACTTGCATTTGTCACTCCATCATGCTTTTTTCCACTGCCCTTCATTCCAATCTTTGTGAGCTTTCTTTGTCCTTTCATTCCTTCAGAAAGAGGTTGCTTGGCTGTTACCATTCCAAAAGACCATTCTGATCAAGCTTCTTTACACTAAAAAAGGGTCAACTTGGCCAAGTATAAGGAGATGTCACACAAAATAAATACTACAAATACTTACGTTAAATACTGCATACAATTTCTTTCTAGTATTTTCTGGTTGTATTCCAATAAAGAGATAACGGTGATAACGGTGATAACGGTGATAACGGTGATAACGGCAGAACGGTGGCTAGCACCATCACCACACAGCAAGAAGGTTCTGGCTTCCTTTGCTAAAACAAAGGTATATCTACATCTAATGGTGGCTTAAGGAATTTTCCCAGCACTGTATGTCACTGTCTAAGCACAGACATGGCCAGTGATGTAATACATACTTTAAGATGTTACTACTACTGATAATAATAACATTTTTTTAATATACGTAATATTTAAATTTTTGTTGTTGTGAGAAGTAAATATTTCTGTTTTCTAAAAGTATAAAGAGAATAAGTTAAAGCTTATATCTTTTTATGTGAAATCAATATTTTTCTGTCACTAACAACTATTTATTTTAGACAATACAATACAATACTCATACTCTAACCTTTTTTACATTACTGATTCAGCAATGTGAAGTATAGGCATCCTCAAATTAGACATGTTGAAATCATTCCCTCCTGTTATGCCTATAACTTTCTTAAAAATCAAACTACAAGTTGTGCCAAATACGTCAAGGGAAGTCTGTATTTTCTTGCAGGAGCAAAGTGAAGCTTTTGAAAAGGCTGTGCCCTTCTAACGAAGCAATGGAAAGCCCGTGTTCCCTTACCACACCCACCTTCACCCTCCCAACACTAAAGAAAATACCTGCAATGCAAAGCCGTCTGCTAAAGAAGCAACATGAAGCCTATGCCATCATTTAAAGGAACAATGAAAAGACCTCACCTTCCAAAAGCAGTGGTCTACAGTTAAGTGGAGGTTAGGACAATGCAGTATATTATCCCACGGTAACCAGCTTTACCACTCTAATGGAGCAACATAAAGGCTATGGATTCAAAAAAGGGCAATATAAAATTAATGCCCACGTAAAAAAGCTAACGGTGGATTATGCCAAGGTAACAATGTGAAGTCAATACCTTGTTAAAGCATCAATATGGAAATCTTCATACAGGAGGGATGTGAAACCTAGGTAAAGGCTATATATCCTAAAGGTGTAATGTGAACCATGTGCCCTACCATATAAGTGCAAACTGCATAGCCTCTGTAATGAACAACGTATAGCTTATATGAAGACAGTGCCACCCTGTAGGAGTAGTGTAAATACTAAGTCCTGCTAACATATCAATCCAAAACCTAAGCCGAATTAAAAGCTATGACCTACTAACTGAACAATATAAAGCTTAAAAAGCTATTTGAATACTATCTGAGAGGAAAAATGTGAAGATTGTCCCCCTGCAGAGGCAACATATATGTTTAGTTACTGTTGTTTTACCTCAGTTAGTACCATTAGTTAGGGTTAGAATTAAAAGCAGGAATTCTACCTCCCCAATCTTAAATGGTATTATGAAGCTTTTTACAGATTTGAATAAAATGAAGAACAAAATAACAAATAAATGTATTGTTACATAGAAGCAATTTTGATATCTTAAATCAACAAACTTCTTAAATCAAAAGTTTAAATGAAAAACATGTACAGTATCTCACAAAAGTGAGTAAACTCTAACTGTCAGGAGCAGAGGAAGTATCTGTAAGTGTTTAAAATAATTATGCTACACTTGCAATTAGATTAAATTAAATCTTCATCAATTGAATGATACAAGTATTAACAAAATAATTAACAAATAAAATGAATTATATAGTATTCTAAAGTAGCAGGATGTTTGATTTATACTATAACACAATTACCCCTAAAACTATGTTTGCCTGAAGTTGGGTTAAAACATGATTGACCAATTGGGGAGTATATTAAAGAGAATATCATTTAATTGCACCAAAAGTGTGGTGTTATAACCACTAAAAGAGTATTTATAAGAAGATATCTAAGACCATGAACATTCCTAAATAATCTATTGGACATAGGACAACCCAGCCCCCCCCCATTTATTCTCTGTAGCAATGCTGGCAACACTTCTATTTTCAAAAGCCAACCTGCATTAAGTGTTGCATGTTGAACCAAATCAATTTACCAATACATAATATCTCCCAGTCCAATCTGAAGTTACTATAAACCTATGTAATGCCTTTGTAAGGCCGGCTTTGTAATGCCACCCTAAAGAGGTGAAATCCTTACTTTCCTAAAGTATTTATTTTCCTAAATGCAGAGTTTTTTTAGATTTTACTCATCTGAAGCAATGGAATGCTTATGACTGTTCTAAATAATGTATAACAATAGCAATTTTTGTAATGCTTATACATGTTCATGTACCTGTCTCTGTGCTAGAGCATGTGACTGTTCCTCCTGAGCCCACAATGCCTCTCTGTGAGCAGAAGTGTTCATGCTCTCTCGTAGAGCTTTTTCCAGCTCTTTGATTTTCTCGACAGTCTCTCGTGCTGAATCCTGGAAGAAAGGGCATGAATGATTAATGTAAGTGGTTGACAATTTCAGTGTGAGACATATGTGTACATGTAGAAAAAATAATTACATAGTAACGACACAATAACATTACATAGTAACTACATAATTACTAACACGTAATAAGTACTCCATGAGAAACAGTGACATCATTGAATGGCTAAGAAAAAGTGTTATAATACCCCTAGCAAAAGAATTATTAATGCCTTTAGGTATACATGAATACCAATCAGGTGCCATGCTTCAGGAAGTTCACACAGCATTGAACACATAACATGTACAGTAATTCTTTAATTAATGGAATATTTTCCCAAAATCAAAATGAAGCAAAAATAATAGAAACACTCAAGTTAAGGAAGTAATGTAATCAACCAAAACAAAAATTACAAAAAGTACTTTGCTGGACTTCCTTGGGCTGATACAACAGCTTGAATTAATAAAGGCATGGATTTCACTAATGAAAAGCAATATTCTACACCAAGCTGGTGACAGGAAGCTTTGTGGGATGACAGGAAGCTTTGTGGGATGGACCTTTTTTAAATTCCCACTATAGATTTTAAATCCAGTTGGGGTTTGGATTTACTCCTAGTCATGCTATTGTAGTAGACATGCCTTTCCTAAAAAAAGCTTTTCGTTTTCTTTGCTTCTGTGCCAATATGAATAAGAATGAAAAAGGTGTCCAAATAATGTACATCTGCATCAGGCATGATGGTCAAGGAAGCAAATGCAAAAAACATGGATTGAAAAAGAGTTTATTAAACACTATCAACCACAGCAGACAAATAACCCACATAAGGAGAAGTCAGGCAGAAGATCAAACAGCAGATATAGTTTGAAACAGGCAGACAAATCAGAGGAACCAACAGGCAAGCAGATGGGACTGGGAGAGCAGATTTATTGGCCAGTATACCAGAGAACCAGGTATAACCCTGAGCTTAAAACACCTGGAAGGAGGTAATATACATGTGTGCATGCTGTTTCTTGACTTCAGCTCAGCGTTTAACATGATTGTCTCACAACATGTGATAAGTAAACTGGCGCTTCTTGGCTTCAGCACAGACCTGTGTAACTGGCCCAGTGAGGGTGGGAAACATTGTCTCCAGTGTCATCTCTCTGAGCACCGTTGGTCTGAGCCTGCTGTTTTTCACCCAGATGATCCACAACTGCTGCGCTAGGTCCACCACAAACCACATCATGAAGTTTGCAAATGACACAACAATAGTGGTCCTAATCCAGGATGACAACGATCTGGACTACAGAGAGGAGGGGAAACATCTTGCTGACTAGTGCAATAATAACAACCTGGTCCTGAATGCCAAGAAAACCAAGGTGATAATCGTTGACTTCAGGAAATGTAAGTCCAACCATACACCTTTCCTCATCAAGACACAACAGTGGAGAAAGTTCCTGGAGATACTAATAACAGACACTTTTGACCTGATCCACACACACTGATGGTCAACAGAGCTCAGCAGCACATGCACTTCTTGAGACGGATGATCAGCGCACACCTCCCTCTTCTGATTCTCACCACCTTATACAGAGGCAATGTAGGGAGCATACTGACCAGTTGCAAATCTGTCTAGGCAGAAGCCTGCAGTGCCTCTGACTGGAAGTCTTTGTAGAGGGTGGTAAAGACAGCAGAGAGCATTATTAGAACCTCACTTCCTCCCATGCAGGACACTGCAACAAGTTGCTGTCTTCATAGCAGAACAGTCAGGTTCAAAAACAGCTTCTTCCCACTTGCCATAAGACTGCTAAACTCAAATTAACAGTGCATCTACTTCCTGTGAAGGTTGAAGAAGGCAAATTTTCCTCCTTCCATCCTCACCATATTCTACAGAGGAACCATCGGGACCACCTGAGCAGCTGCTTTACTGCGTGGTTTGAAAACTGCACCTCACTGGCTCCTTGAAGAATGTTATTTTATTTCACTATGTATTGTATGGCTGTGTTAGTGATGAAGGTTTTTCAAAACTTCTGTCTCATGTTTTTGGAGGAAGAGGTGCACATGCTGTAGAAGTCTCGTTTGGTATAGTAGGGTGCAAGGTAGTGCTGTTCAAGCATTGCAGGTACCAGAGGGAGTAGGCAGGTGTACTGTTTGGTGACACAGTTATGTGGCCAGTAATCTGTGAATGAGTGGAGGATGGATTCAGACTTTTAGAGAAAGAAAATCAGTCTGTGGTACGTAAGGTGAATGGGCTGATGAGACAAGCTTTCAGAGATGTCTTCTTTTACTTGATCCTCTGCTGGGAATAATAGATTCAATGAGAGTAAAATATTTCTGATGACATTACAGGGACAACGAACTGCCAAGAGGCACTACACTCCATCATTACTTCTCTTTAGCCCAATGTAAACTGGTTTTCTTTTGTTTAGATGTTAGTTGAAGTTTTCATTTGACTTTTCTATATTATAATTCATTCAGGTATTTTTGTAAGAATAAATGTACTGCTAATACTACAAACAAATAAAGTCAAATATAGTCATGCAATAATTATAAAATGTCTAAACGTGTAAACTATATATATATATATATATATATATATATATATATATATAATGATCTGTAAATTCATAAAAAAATCTAATTCTTATTTAAGCACTGAATGACAAGGTGAGTTTTTATTGTGAGGCACCTTTTTGTTGTTTATATATCAGACAATGCACATACATGCAAAATACTTTGTGAAGCATTGTAGCCTTTATTTAGAAATCTCTAAATCATTATTTCTACAGGGTGAGTCAAAAGCCACAGGACATGTCACATGCTGCGTAGGCTTGCAAAGGCTGCCAAAACCATTGTTGAAGTTTCTTTGTCAGTAGCTGTTTTCCAACGAACACGACATGACTTATCGTCTGAAAATATTCTATTAGTTATGCAACAGTGCTGTGTGAAATTGGTGGTCTTTTTATGTGTCAGTTGTTGAAGTCTGTAACCTGTGATGAACATCAAAGGTTTTTAACTTGCTGTGTTTATAGTTTTGGAACCAAAAAAAAATGATATTTCAAATACGCAATCGATTTCTGAGACAATTCTTCTTTGATATGCTACATAACCACCTTCCGATTGGAAAAAAAACTTGATCCAATATGGACGTTTTCAGAATGGCGACCATGGTCAAGACATTTACTTGCCAATTACTTGCTTTGATATTAAAATATGTAATTTGTTTCTGCAAATTTTAAATTACCCTGTGATCAAACTTATGTGACTTTTGACTCACCCTCGACTCAAACTTTAAGAGTTTGAAATTACGAAAGCAGCAATGATGTTTATTGTATGTCTTCACGTCCATGTTATGGTTGATTGCATAATTTTATTCATTAATTAAATTAAATTTATCGCATTTATGCAAAAAATAAACATCCTTTAGCACTTTAACAATGCAAAACGTTTTATCTAAACCTCACAGTCTTTAACAGCCACCAAAACACAAACACATGCTAATGCAAATCGAATTAATATTTATACAGATGGACACACATAAACAAACTCAGACATAGCCTCGTCTAACCAGATTATAACCTTACTTACCTGCCTACTGTTTGCAAAATGTGGGATTCATCTTCAAGCAGTTTACCTCTTATACGTAACAAATTATACCTTTAACATATAGACATACATACTCACTTGCACTCTTTGGTAAAACAAGCAAAGTGCAACCAAAATAAAAAAGAACCAGAGCACTATGTTAGGTCCCTGGCAATGCAGGGATACACTCAGGTTGTGTGCGTCACAAGCCTGTTGTGTAGATTGGACTTGACAGCTTGGCTGTAACCTAATGCAGTCAGATCAACAGAGCAAACAGTAATGCTGTGCCAATGTAGAAGGGGCAAAACCAGAAGACATTTTGCTTACACCAAAACAACGTAGTGTCTACACCACCAGGGCATGATCCCTTCAAACTCAAAAGAGGAATGCAAAGAGAATTGTGGCTGGGAGGTCACTGGGCACTTTTGTCTCTACAGGGCTCAGTAATTATGTAATCTGATGATTAGAACCCAAACGAAAGGAACATAATCAGTTAAATAAACAGGAATAGAGTGAGAAAATCCTGTTTTCTAATTTCCAGGGAGATTTCACAGACCTGCTTTTAACACTGTATGAGGGCCCAATCACTCAATATTACTTAAATCACAATGTTTAACTGTTATTCTTTTGGTTTCAGCTACTAGAAATATTTATGTTCAACTTTAAACCAATTAATTTCCTCTGCTCTGAGTGTGAAATGACAGGCTTAAAATGAGCAGCATAGATAAAACATTCATTCATTGACCTTCAATAAGCACTTAATCTTAGTCAGCCATTGTGTTGCTAGAGCTTGTCCTGGGAGCTCTGGGTGTAAAAAGTGGGAATACATCATGGCCACCAATCGAGTTTTTCATTTATTCTTTATAATTATATAATATTCTGAATAACAAAGACAATTAATGAAGCCACTCCCAAAGCTATTTAAAAAAATAGATATAATCTGTTTTCTGTTTCATGCAGAGAAAGTGCTCAGCGTTTATCAACAAACACATGGTGACGCAAACTAAACGTTATGGATTAGTCCAATTGCTAATGGCTGAAATACTGGTACTTCTCATATCTGACATGAGATGAAACAGTCTCTGGTTTACAACACAAAGTTGTTATGGAAACTATTTTGTAAAAATTTGCTGAATAAATATGGGAATATGCTAAAAGCCAGGGGATGCCAACCTTTTAGATGTTCTGCCTACTTTCCAGATAACAGTGAAAGAGAAAACCGACTGAAATCAAAATAAAGAAATACTACACTAAATTCAGCTCTTTATCCAGTTTCTTAATATGATTGCTAGACCATAATCTAATCTGAGAAATCAGAGTATGCTGTTTACATAAGCAATTTAAGAATAAAATAACTGTAGAAAACGGATTGTATTATTAAGTGAATGTAAACACATGAAATTGTGAACACATGAAACAATGAAGTTGTCAACAATTGTAAAGCTGGTACTATTTTCAATTATTTGGGCAGGGTGCTTCCTTCCAGTAAAGGTAAAAGTCAATTTTATAACATACAATGCCAATCCATAGCATTTTGTTCATCCAACAGATGGGCAGTGGATTAGGGAAGACTGGAATTTCCCTTTTTCACCAATTGAGGGCCACAAAGAAACAATATGCTTTATTTATTTTGGATGAATCTAACTGGCTTGTACAGAGCACAGGAGATAGCTGAAATGCTTATGGTCAATCCGTATTGCCCTAGGGGGTGCGCCATCATGCACAGACTGCATTTACACTACATAGTTTCCCAAGGTCAACACTAATCTCAGCAGCACTAACTGAGCACCCAGTGCCTTCTTTTTGTGTCTGGGCTAGTCTCATTTACCTGTCACATTTACATGCTGTCTTCTAGTTTCTTTTGCACTCTTGTTTTTGTCTTTATTTCTTGTTTTCTTTAAGTTATGCTCTTCAGATTTCTGTACAATACCACAGTTTCCTAGTTCTAGACTTGGATAGTATTTCAGTGTACATACCTTTGTTTTAGCATTATTGTCTAATTCTGCATTTCTCTGTACCACTGTCATGCTCCCTAGTGTATACCTTCCAAGTTCAGAGCCAGATCTCAATAATGCTGCTATGGATATAGCCAAAAAGTATAGTATTTTACAACCCCAATTCCAGTGAAGTTGGGACGTTGTGTAAAACATAACAAAAAATATTGAATATGATGATTTGCAAATTTTTAACCTGTATTCAATTGAATACACTGCAACGATGAGATATATAATGTTCAAACAGATTAACTTTATTGTTTTTGGCAAATATTCACTCATTTGGAATTTGATACCTGCAATTCTTTCCAAAAGAGTTGGGATAGGGGCAACAAAAGACTGGGGAAGTTAACTTAATAAACATCTGTTTAGAACATTCTGCAGGAGAGTGTCATGACTGGGTATAAAGGAAGCATCCCCGAAAGACTCAGTCGTTTACAAGCAACGATGGGGCGAGGTTTACCACCACAGTTAAAGAAGAATGGTTCTATTAAACGTTTCTTGAACGTTTCTCAATTTCGTGCAATTGTAAGGAATTTAGGGATTGTATTATCTACAGTCCATAATATCTTCAAAAGATAGAATCTGGAGAAATCTCTGCAAGTGAGCGGCAAGCCCGAAAACCAACATTAAATGCCAATGGCCTTCGATCCCTCAGGTAGCACCGCATTAAAAATAGATATCATTTTGTAACAGATATTACCACATGGGCTCAGAAACATGCTCAAAAAACCATTGTCAGTGAACACAGTTCATCACTCAATCTACAAGTGCAAGTAAAAAAAAATGCAGAGTGAATGTCATATATCAACAACACCCAGAAATGCCGGCGGCTTTACTGGGCCCGAGTTAATCTGAGATGGACTGACAGAAATGAGAAAAGTGTCCTGTGGTCTAATGAATGAGTTGGAAATCATGGATGTCATGTCCAAAAAGAAAGGGACTGTCAGAATTGTTCGAAAGTTCAAAAAGCCAGCATCTCTGATGGTATGGGGTTGTGTTAGTGAAAATGGTATGTGTAACTAGCACGTCTGTGAAGGCATCATTAATACTAAGATGTACGTACAGGTTTCGCAGCAACATATGCTGCCATCCAAGCAACCTCTTGTTTTACATAACGTGCTAACTTAATTAGAATTGGGGTTATAAAATACAATGAAATGCCTATTCAAAAAAACATTTTACATTGTTACAACAGCAAATAAGTATAAAATCTATATAGTGATTTTCAATTGTCAAGCGTCCTTTAATATACAGAGTTTGCCAAATTATAACACATGAAACATTGAATTAACACTGTCATAAACCACTACTTTTTAACATAGGCTTTCAGTTAGACATAGATCATAAAGAAAGTAGGATATGGAGCATACAGTTTTCTTATTCTACATACCAAAACTGTCCATCCGTTTATACATTCTAATAAAGATACAAGCGAATTCCTAGTGAAGTCTTCTCAATGCACTGGGTGTAGTTTGTATAAAGTTATTTTTTGTCTTTTAAACTTCGTAGATGTCAGTACAGATTATCTAAAAATTGAAAAAAAAAAAAAAGAAAAGAAAAGAAAAACTTACAGAATCTCTGCCATATGTTAACTGAAATAAATCCATACATAAAAGCTCCCTAGTGCATACCTATGCATGAGTAACAAATTAAGAGATAGAGAGAGACAGACAGATTTGTTCTCACCTGTGGTGTTAAATCAGGTGGCCTTTTTTCTTCTAGTTGTGCAGGTTTTGCATCTGCCTGATTTGTATTCTGCTCTTTTGCTTGCCTAGAACACAAAAGCAACCAGAAAGCAATATATTATCAGACATATACAGTTTTATTAATTTAAAAACAGGAAATAAAAATATGTTTTTAACTCAAGAGATCATAGCCATAAACAGCAGCTCAAATTATAAACGGTTTAGCTTGTGTATTTTAATTGCCATACGTATTATTTATGTCATACTTTTTAGATTTGTTTACATATTTTATTTGATTTATTTTCATGTACATTGTACATAGATTCTCATCTAATTCAGTTCTCTGTCTAGAAACATATGTCTCTGTTTTTGCTGTCTGCTTTGTACTACATGCATGTGCTTAAACTTGTATGAGTTAAGCCTCTTGACTGTAGCCTCAGCCGTAACTGATTCGTGATTCATGATTCACAATATACAATCCCAATTCCAATGAGGTTGAGATGTTAAACTTAAATAAAAAACAATAGCCTTGTCTAGTACCCATACTCTTTTATTACAAAGCCACGCTGTTGTAATGTGCAGAATGTGGCTTGTCATTGTCTTGCTGGAATAAACAGAGGCGTCTCTGAAAAAGATGTTGCTTGGATGACAGCATATGTTGCTCCAAAGCCTGTACCTTTCAGCATTAACAGTGCCTTCACAGATGTGCAAGTTACCCATGCCATGGGCACTAACACACCCCCATACCATCAGAGATGCTGGTTTTTTAACTTTGTGCTGATAACAATCCGGACAGTCCTTTTCCTCTTTGGCCCGGATACCACAACGTCCATGATTTCCAATAACAAGACTTGTCAGAGCACAGGACACTTTTCCACTTTGCATCAGTTCATTTTAGATGAGCTTAGGCCCAGAAAAGCCAGCAGTGTTTCTGGGTGTTGTTGATGTATGGCTTTAATTTTGCATGGTAGAGTTTTAACTTGCAATTGTAGATAGAGCGATAAACTGTGTTCACTGACGGTGGCTTTCTGAAGTGTTCCTGAGCCTGATCATAACTGTTACAGAATGATGTTAATTTTTAATGCAGTGCAGTCTGAGGGATCCAAGGCCACAGGCATTCAAAGTAGATTTTCGGCCTTGCCGCTTACTTGCAGAGATTTCTCCAGATTCTATGAATCATTTGATGATATTATGAACTGTAGATGATGAAACCCCTAAATTCCTTGTAATTGCACAATGAGACACGTTGTTCTTAAACTGTTAGGCTTGTTTCTTGTGAAACAACCCTTCTGGACCGAATGAGTGAATATTTGCAAAAAGCAATAAAGTTGATCTGTTTAAACATAAATAACATAACTAACATAATTAAATAACAATATTAAGTATTCGACTGAATATCGGTTGAAAAGGATTTGCTAATGATCGTATTATGTTCTTATTTATGTTTTACACAACATTCCAACTTCATTGGAATTGGGGTTGTACAGTACTGTATTCTTAATGCAAGTAAGTCTCCATGGGTACTAAAATGTTAGTTTACAAGAGCCAAACAAAAAAATAAAAATAATAATCCCCCAGAATACAGCATACAGTTAGCAAGAGTAAGTGTTTTGCATTCACTTTTCATGCTTTACTTTAATGCTATCCATTCCTTACTAAATCACATGAGATATTTCAACACTTAAAATAAGCTTTGTGCTAATGATTTTGGCCAACTGTAGGTTAATTATACTTAGGGATACTTATCATAGTATTCTTTCTATATCTCTTAAATTATACTACAGACCACTCAAACTGCTGAGTTCATAAGACATTTGACATATTATGGGTTTGTTAGACTGTCCCATAAATAAATCTGAAAACCTGTCAAATACAACTCCATTATTCCATATGATGCTGTACATTGTGCATCTAGAATGGATTAAACTTGTAATTTTCAGTTCTTGACAAACCTTCTGAAATGAATTAAGGACAGAGTGAAATTATTTGTGCAGCCAGCGATGTATGTTTATTTACATTCATATTCCATCGTGTGCATTTAAATTTGAGTTCTACAGTGTTTGTAATTGCTATTGTGTGCTTGTTCTGTCCAACGGTGGATTTGATGAGTAATAAGTGCAAAAGAAAAACATCTTTTCAAATAAATCCATCAAATAAATCCATTAGTAACTGAAGAGCCACAATGATGTGTATCTCATGAAAGGAGTGGTACGTATAACAGTTTAGGCTTGAGATGTTCTGCAGATCTTCGCATTAACATGTTATTTGCACACAGTTTTCTCATGAAAATATCATTTTTATTTACACTACAGTAGTAAAAATGTATGAGTATGTCTCAGTGAAGCAGTTTAAATATGTACAGTTGATAAAAAGCCTCTGTCTGAAACATCCTCTTCGTCCACTATAGCTTTGTTTGGTCTATTGTATCCTGGACGGTCAGCTCCTCTATCACTGGGTAGCAAAATAGTACAGCCAATGCATCTACTGTATTTACATGCGTGTGAGGATATGTTGTTGCAGTAACCATATTAATAATACTGCAAAGATTACACAACATAAATCAGCTATAAATCAAACAATATTGTATGTTATTTATTTAGCAAAAGAAACAGAGTACTATGATACTCCCAATCTGCTCATAAGCTTATCATAATCATAAATAACATGCTACCTGTCAGAAATCCCGCTTGTGACTCTCTCCCTCTCTCGCGCTCCCCTAGTCCTGTCTTCTAATTAGCGCGAGTCTTCATTGT